>CAUYRH010086333.1:0-32164 GCA_963574655.1 Perodicticus potto
GGGCACCTGTAGTCCCAGCTACTTGGGAGGCAGAGGCAGGAGACTCACTTGAGCCCAGGAATTGGAGGTTGCTGTGAGCTGTGATGCCATTGCACTCTATCCAGGGTGACAGCTTGAGGCTCTGTCTCAAAAAAAAAAAAATATCATCGCTATGGAGAATGGGAACCTCTGAGAAGGTGACTTTTGAAGTAAGACTTGTAGGCAGTGAGGGAAGGAAGCATGTGGATAGCTTGTGGAAAAATATTCTGGGCTATGAGAAAGGTGAGTGCAAAGGCCCTGAGGCAGGTGCAGGGGCCCTTTGGTTGGAGGCACAGCCTGTAAATCAGTGTGGAGTGGCAGAGTGAGGGAGAGGCCAGTGGGGTCTGAGGCTGTCAGTATACCGTAGCATCACCAACTTCATTCAGATTTGCCATACTGAGCCCCTCTCTCCTCTTCTCAGACCCCCTTTCTTCCTCCAAGCCCTCTGCTACCAGAATACAAATATGTGCTAGGAGAAAATAATGTGCTTATGTAAGGGACATAAAGGAGACAGAAAGTTTCCCAAATGGTGGTTACCAGAAGCTAGCGAGGGGCTGGGGAGTTGTTAATGGGTTCAGTTTCTATTTGCAAGAAGAAAAAGTCCTGAAGATTGTTTGCTCAACAACGCGAATGTGCTTACAGCTGAACCGTGCACTTACAAATGGGTAAGATGGTGAATATTATGTCTTTTCCAACAATTTTTATAAAAGTGAAAAAAAATTCAGGAAGTAATATGTGTACACCACATTATTCCCATTCATTTCGGTGATCAAGTATACTTTATGCTCTCTGGTTATAATTTTCAAAGCTCCTTTGAGAAACTGTCTTCTCCCTGGTCCCTCAGCAACCACAGCAACCCCTTCTATTGCAGGAGGGAGAAGGCAGCACAGGGAGGTTCCTCTGCCCTGCCAGTCAGCCCCGATGCTTGCAAGCTGGCACCTTCAGGCTGTCCTCTGCGGCCGTATTCCTTCCCCACACAGTCCACCCAAGCCAAAGCTGGGTGGTGGAACAAGCACGTTCCTGGCAGAGCAAGATCTCTTTTAATTAAGTCTTGTGTTATTTTTTTAAAAAATATAATTCCAAGTCTTCTACATCCCTATGAAATAGGTATTATTATGATTTAAGAGAACATAAAGCCTTCCTGTGGCCCTGGCCCGCAGCCAACCTGCTGCACTTCTCCTGCCTCCACCCACCACCTTGCAAAAACACTTTACTCTCCCACTTTCCCTTTCCCACTTTTAGGAGCCTGGCTTGCAGTTCTGGGTTTTTAAAGGTAGGTTTTATTATTATTCAGGCATGGTGAGACCAACAAATCAAGAGATGACTACCATTGAAAAGACAGTTTATTACTCACCATTCCCAAAAGGAGGGAACATGCCACGGGCTATGCAGGGCCACTCAGGCAGAAGGGAAATAGAGAGACACAGCAAGAGTCTTTATTATGGTTTGTTGAGAAAGGCAAGACTGGGTAGGCAGGTTAGGATTCACTAGTCTGAATAATTTCAGTGGACTCAGGAGCATAAGGACCAGCCTGCATTGTCTGGCACTTCCCTGAGAGTGAATAGAACAGATTGATAGTGGCTTGGAGGGTGAGGGGCCTGTACAGGAGGGGCTGGAGCAGAGCTCTGGGTTGATTGCTTTGCATGTGATGGGCACACTGGTGGGTGTATCACTCAGTTGCTATATCCAGGAACTGACGAGGCCTGGGATGGGGAGTCCGTCCAGAATCACTAAAACCTCAGATGCCAGAGCATTGAGCATATAGAAAGTAGGGCAGGCTCGGTGCCTGTAGCTCAAGCGGCTAAGGTGCCAGCCATACACAGCAGAGCTGGCAGGTTTGAATCCAGCCCGGGCCTGCCAAACAACAATGACAACTACAACCAAAAAATAGCTGGGCATTGTGGTGGGCACCTGTAGTCCCAGCTACTTGGGAAGCTGAGGCAAGAGAATTGTTTAAGCCTAGGAATTGGAGGTTGCTGTGAGCTGTGATGCCACAGCACTCTACCCAGGGTGACTGCTTGAGGCTCTGTCTCAATTAAAAAAAAAAAAAAAAGTATGGCAGGTACAGTGGCTTACACCTGTAATCCCAGCACTCTGGGAGGCCAAGGCAGGAGGATTTGCCATACTGTGCCCCTCTTTCCTCCGAGCTCAGGAGTTCCAGACCCTGTCTCTACTAAAAATAGAAAAACTAGTCCAGCATGGTGGCAAGCACCTATAGTTCCAGCTACTCAGGAGGCTGAAGTAAGGAGGATTGCTTTAGCCCAACAGTTTGAGGTTGCTGTGAACTATGATGACACCAAGTCACTCTACCCAAGACAACAGAGTAAGACTCTATCTCAACAACAACAAAAAGGAATACAGAAAATAAAGAAATTTGCCAATATACTGACACATACCTACCCTCAGCTCCTCCCCCCAACTGCACTGAATCTCATCTCTCAGGGCCGGGGTTACTCCCTAATCAACAAATCCACTGCTTTCTCCCAAGGCTTCACCACATTTGATAGCCTCTGTCCTAGGGGTTCTCATCACCTGCTGCCCACTGAATTGCCTAAGGAGATTTAAAGATCCAGCTGGGGGTGGGGGTGGGGATTGCTTCCAACTACTTATGTTACTTGGGGGAGGGGCTTTGTGGTTCCCAGTGATTCCAGAGTGCAGCCAGGTGCTAAACTTCATCCCTTCAGTTTTCCTTGGGAAAGAGACCTTGTTTCAAAACTCCTTCCTCCTATCCCTCTTGGGTCACTCCTCAGACCCTAATTCAGGGAGCGTAGACCACACTGGGAGTTCTCTTGATGGGATCTCTGGCACCCAGTCTGTCTCGTGCCATTTCCCATCCTGTGGTGTGCTTTCTGATTTCTTCCTTGCTGAATCAAATTACTACAAGAGATCAAATGTTTTGCTAATAACTTTAATGAAATAAAAAAAAATGCTTATTAGTTGTGGAGAACAAAGATGCTTATAGGGCAACTACACATTTCAAGACAAAGCCTTAAGACTGATACATTTCTAAAAGTGTATTTATTTGCTCTGCTTTTCATTCTTTTTAATGAAAATAATTTACAGTGTTTATTACAACTATAGTCACATCATTTGGAATTAAAATAGCCTTCAAAAGTTTGGTAGCTGAACCCATTTCAAATTATAGTTTGACCCATACTCTGCTATAACACATTTTCTATAAAAAGTTATAGATGTGTAGAAATAAACTAATATTATTTTCTATTTTTTTCTAATTTTTCATCTCACCAGGCAAATGAAGGTACTGCCATTAACTCCTTGAGTTGTAGGAGAATCCAGAGGAAGGGGTAGAAAAGAGAAAGAAAGAAACAGAAAAAGACAGACAGAGAAAGGATGAAAAGAAAGAACTTGTTTTAGGAAATGAAAACTAAAATAGCATTTTGCTCTTAATTAATAGTAATTTTCTCCAAATAGTAATATTCTAAATCAGGGAGGTTTTAGGTGCATTCTTCTATATTATTATGAATTATTTGTCGCCCAAATTAGGAGATTTATTTTATCCATTTGGGCTCTTTTCAATTCACAGAACTCAAAGACACTGTTTTGTATTACTTGTTCCAAGGACATTCCCAAAAGTTGTTCTTAGAAAAGAGAAATAATATATAATAATTCCAGAATATTTTTGTCCAGATTGTTTTGCACAGGTGATTGAAAGAGTTTCCAATAATCTCAGAGTTCTGGTTTGCAATAAAGTCAGGACTTCAGCTGGTCCCTCCATGCTTCCCCATAAGGAGGGGCCTTGGGAGTGCAAACTGGGAGCAGGCTAATTTGCCCTTACTGATGTTGACAACCTGCTCTGTTGAATCAAACTGACTATGTAGTGGTTTGAATAGTGTTTCTCCAAAGATTCACATCCATGCAGGACCACAGATTATGACTTTATTTGGAAATAGGGTCTTTACAAACATAACCAAGTTAAAACAAAGTCATATTGGATTAGGGTAGAACCTAAATCCAATGGTGGGTATTTTTATGAGAAAAGGAAAAGATGGGCAGGGACACAAACAGGGAAGAATGTCAGGTGAAGACAGAGGCAGATTGGCATGATTCCTCGACAAGCCAAAGAACACCAAGGATGGCCAGGAGCCACCAGGGACTGGGCGAGGCAATGAAGGTCCCTTCCCCAATGCTTTCAGAGAGAGTGTGGCCCTGCCAAAACCTTGATTGTGGACTTCTAGTTTCCAGAACTGTGAGAGAATAAATTCCTGGTATTTTAGGCCATCTAAGCTTGTGGTAATTTGTTTTGACAGCTCTAGAAAATGAATAAATTCCAAAAATTGGGCTTCAGGTCAGGCCAGTAGATGCTACTGTGGCCCCCTGGTGGCCAAACATATTGATAACACTGAGTCCTAAGAGATCACAGGGCCTGGGATGGGAGGAGGAGGAAGAAGGGGCAGAGGGAGGAGGGAAGGATGATAATGGGGTGGAAGAAGAGGAAAAAATAATATTGGGATAACATCAATAGTAGTAACAGCCACTGTTTTAAGTGCTGTAAGAGTGCATTGTTTAATTTATTCTCTATAACAACCATGGGTAATGAGAATTATTACATGTATTTTATAAATCCAGAAAATTAGATTGAGACAGTTAAGGACTTTCTCCTCTCATGCAGATTCTAAGAATGAACTCTGAAGCCCACCCACAGTACTAATTATTCTGCAGCACTTCCTCTCAGAATATAAGTCTTCATGGATTGAGGAGCAGTCTGAGCAGTAAATATTGTAAGAGTCACATCAGGGTTAATTTAGATGATCACATGCTGAGCAAGTTCACTGGGCATTCCATGTCTAGCTGGGATGTACCTGAGTAGTCAGGAAGGATAAAGGAAATTCATGGCTGGTGCTTTCATCCCTGTATTAAGAAACACCTAAATATCACCTCTTGCCACAACCTTCAATCAGCACTTTCTATTTAAAATAATGCCTCTTTAAAAAGTGAGGGAAGAATCAATTGATATTTGACAAAAGAGCAAAGGCAATACAATGGGACCAAGACAAGGAGATTCTTTTCAACAACTGGTGCAGGAACAATTGGACAACCATGAGCAAAAAGATGAATCTAGACACAGATCTTCTGCCTTTCATAAAAATTAACTCAAAATGGATCACAAACTTAAATGTGAAATGCAAAACTATTAGATCTTCTGGAAGATAACATAGGAGGAAATCTGTTCGTGTTTGGTGATGATTTTTTAGATACAACAGCAAAAGGCATAATCCATGAAAGAAAGAATTGATAACCAAGAGTTAATTAAAATTAAAAATTTCTGCTCTGTGAAAGACACTGTCATGAGAACAAAAATACAAGCCACAGACTGGGAGAGTATATTTGTGAAAGACAGCTAATAAATTACTGTTATTCAAAATATACCAAGAACTCTTAAAATTCAACAATAAGAAATTGAATAACCTGATCAAAAAATGGGCCTAGAAGATAATAAGACCTAGAAGAAGATACACAGATGCCAAGTAAACATATGAAAATATGGTTCAACATCATATGTTATTAGGGAATTGCAAATTAAAACAACAATGACGTACCACTAAACATCTTTTGTAATGGCAAAAATCCAGAACATTGACACACCAAATGCTGGTGTGGATGTGGAACAGCAGAAACTCTCAATCATGATTGGTGGAAAGGCAAAATGGTACAGCCACTTTGGAAGTTAGTTTGGCAGTTTCTTACAAAGCTAAGCATAGTCTTAGCATACATCCAGTGATTGCACTACTTCGTATTTATCCAAAGGAGTTAAAAACTTCTGTTGACACAAAAATCTGCACATGAATGTTTACAGCAGCTGTATTCACTCATTGCCAAAACTTGAAAACAACTAAGATGTCAGTCTTAATCTGTTCAGACTACTGTAACAAAATACCATAAACCGAATAGCTTATAAAAACAGAATTTTTTTTTTTTTTTTTTTTTTTTTTGCAGTTCTGGAGACTGGGAAGTTCAAGATCAAGATGTCAAAAGATTCAGCATCTAGTGAGGGTCAGGTTCCTGGTTCACAGAACTGCACCTTCTCACTGTGTCCCTACATGATGGTGGTGGAAGGATGAGACTTTCCCCTGAGGCCTCTTTTATAAAGGCAGTAATCCCATTCATGAGGGCTCTCCCCCCATGACCCAATCACCTCTCAAAGGTCCCACCTCTTATTATATCATCATCTTGGGGATTAGAAGTTCAACATATGAATTTTGAGGGGACACAAGCATTCAGATCATAACCTTGTCCTTCAGTAGGGAAATGATAAATAAATTGTGGCACATCCAGAGCATGGAAGCTGTCGTGCCATGAAAACACACTGAGGAAATATAGATGCATATTACAAAGGGAAAGAAACCAATCATGGGGTATGATTCCAACTATAGTCTTTCCTCTCTATCCATTGGTTCCAGAACTTCCCTGAGATGCCAAAATCCATGGATGCTAAAGCCTCTGATATAAAATGGTATAGTATCTGCATATAACCTACGTATATCCTCCCAGATACTTTAAATCATCTTTAGACTACTTACAATACCTAATACAATATAAATGCTATGTAAATAGTTGTTAAACTATATTGTTTAGGGATTAAAGATAAGAAAAAAAGGTCTGCACAAGTTCAGTACAGAAGCAATATTTTTTCAAATATCTTTGCTCCGGGGTTTGTTGAATCCACAATGAGGAACCATGGATGTGGGGGACTGACTGTGCATGACTTTCCGGAAAAGGCAAATTTATGGAGACAGTAAAAGGACGAGTGGGGGTGAGAAGTCGAAGGGTGATAAATAAGTAGAGCATAGGGGTGCTTTAGGGCAGGTAAACAGTTTCTGTGTGATAATAAACTGCTGGAAATTATACATTAGTCAACACCCATAGAACGTACACCATGAAGAGTGAGCCAAGGGTGATGACGACGTGTCAGTGCAGGTTCATGGATCATAATAAAGCAATCAATGAAGGGGAAGATGTTGATAGTGACAGAGACTGTGCATAGTGGTAGAAGGCAGTGAATGGGAATCTCTGGACTTTCAATTTTGCTGTGAACCTAAAACTGCTCTAAAAAAAAGTCACGAGGTGCAGAGTAGAACCAAGCTTGCAGATCTCAGTGCAGGCAGGATCATGTGACCCAGTGCAACCATGCGAGTTACAATCTTTTATAGCTTCTCATTTCATCAGGAGTCTGGCACCATTCCTTTCCATAAATGATAAATTCTCTTTGCATCATAAGGCAGATTGTGCAATCTACTGCTCAGCCCATCTTTCACTTCTCTATTATTATCTACTATCTATTATCTAATATTATTCACTGCCAGTCTCAAAGACTAGGGGCACCATCAGTCTTCAGAGAGCAGATTCCTGGCCCCATTCAGCCAGGAGTCTAAGAATCTGCCCTACAAGCAGTCTGTGTTATCTTTATGCAGCTATCTGCAGAAAGCATTTAGAGAAAAGCAAATCAGATTATAAATCCCTAAGAGAGAGTTCACCACTGAATCCCTTACACCTGCATGGTAATTGCTCAGTAAATATTGGTTGAACAAATGAATAAAGTAATGTCTTGTGCAGTATCTTAGAAACTTAAGATTTTACATCTAAATTCCTTTGATGGCATCATGTGATAGGGGACACAAACCACTGCTAAGGAAACGGTTTGATGCTCTTTGATGTGCTGCACGTGTGTTATCTCCAAGCCCGAGGGTTCTGGCTTCAATTAGAGAAGAATTGCAAAAGTCCAACTTGGAGGAATTCTAAACAGATGGCTCAGGTGATGAGTTCTAGCTTCACTGTGCAATACTCTGTGACCTCATGGGAGTTAAATGGCACAGGTAACAAGAGCATGAAAAGTTTTGCAAAGCATTAAACATCCTTCATTTAACACTGACTTTATTAAAAAGGAAAACATTCAGAAAGAACTCAGGACCCTACCCCTAGCGACCAACATACCTGCAGTTGTTTCCGATAACCCCCCAAAATTTAGCACGTTGTATGCTTGGGACTGAACTTGCCATCTGCCCTAATAAAGAGTCTTCCCTACTCTCTTATCTAGTGTCTTGTGACTTTTAGGGTGCTTTTCTAAAATTTAATCTTCACGATCCTATGAGGTAGTTGCCATAATCCCATTTACCAAAGAAGAAACTGGGGCCAAGCAGCTGGGAATTTGCCCCAAGTTACAAGGCAGAGCGAAGTCTATAGCTCAGATCATCCAAGGCCAAAGCCTGGTGCTTATCTTAGTTCCCAGGCCCTCATCACCTCCTGCACGTCACTGGGTCATCACGACATGCTGTTAGTTGGTGGTACTTTGCTGGCTTCATATGTGCAAATAAGCTAAGCTTCTCCTGCTTCCTGTCCTCCTAACGCTTGCTAATTCAGGTTCATGGATATCGACATGGGTCAGGACACAAGGACTCAGTGATTTTAATGATGTTTCTTTATTAGGAGGGTAGCCTCTTCAGCATTGTTCCTCATGTGCTGGCGACCCGAGTGGTAACTTGAGGGTCCATTCTCACTGTCAGGTTCTTGGGTTATGTTAGGAACCCATTTTTAGAAAATAACTTGAGCACTATTTAAAAATTCGATCAGATGACTGCAAACAGACATGAGGGATATTTGAGGGTCTAATGTTCTCAAAATGATGATAGTTATACAACACTTTAAATTGGCTAAACCTCATTGAATTACAAACATACAATAGGAAAATGTTACAATATGTAGGTTACATCTGAACAGAGCTGTGAAAAACATTTAATTATCAAAAATAATTTTAATGGAGTATATAAGCTCTGTATGTCCTCTTTATATTATAAACAAAAAAAATTTTTAAACCAGACTTAGGTGGGCTTTTTTATTTGTTTAGAATTAAGAATATAAAATGTTAGAAAAATTGCCAAATATTAAAAAGAGTTTGGAACAAGTTTTTGCGAAAGCTAGTTAAAAGGAGGGTAGAGGGCCTGCAGAAGTAATTTTGGAGAAGGAAAAGAGTTTTTGCAAAGCAGCCCTGAGAGGTTCCAGGTGTCGATATCAGTTTTTCTCCTGTGTAAGCCACAGCTGTCCTGCGAGCCCCCAGTACAGGCTACTTGGGACATCACATACTCTACCTGGAGAATCACAACTTTGGCAGGTCTTATTTTTTAGCATCTTGAAAAGGTGCTAATTGTCTCAGATTCTGTTAAAATATCAAACTATATTCATTTTTAAACAAGCACCATATGCTTTGTGCCTCTAGCAAAATCTTTATATGTGATTCAGGGCTTTAAATGTTAATGCCTGTAAACTACTTTAGAAAGAGGGCAAAGAAGTTGGCTTCTAGTGGTGAAATACACAAATAAAATTCTCAAAGATTCACTTGGAAACTGATGACCCTGAGTGAATCTTCAGCTTTGACCTCCCCTAAAGAAAAGTGCCAACTTAAAGATACATAAAAGCAGATATTTTATAAGTGCCCCATGGGTTATTTTGGACTTTTTAGAAGTACTTAAATAACCCATTGTCCTGTCTCATAAACAAGAGTAACATAGCCAGTTAGTACATCTGAGCCTTAATCTGAATCTAGCTAAGTTTGTCCACATGATGAAGCCCATGTGTACACTTGAATACTCCGACATGGGGCTCACCCAGGACAGAGTAGGGAGGGAAGCATCAAAGAGTAAAAGGTGTGACTTATCTTCCCATTCTCCTACTAATAATGTCTTAAGCAAATCACTTAATTGCATTGAGTTTCCTCATCTATAAATGGGAATTGTTGTATGTCATCGGGCGGCTGAGAGAAAGAAATAAGAGTAATTTGGGGAGTACTTTGTATACTTTAAAGTCTTACTCAAATACTGTGGAGAGAAGGGAACACTTTTACACTGCTGGTGGGACTGCAAACTTAATACAACCTCTTTGGAAGGAAGTCTGGAGACTCCTCAGGGAACTCAAATTAGACCTCCCATTTGATCCCCAAATCCCATTACTAGGCATCTACCCAGAAGGAAAAAAAAATCATTTTACCATAAGGACTTGTGCACTAAACTGTTTATGGCAGCTCAATTTACAATCTCCGAAATGTGGAAACACCCTGTATGCCCACCAAACCAGGAATGGATTAACAAGCTGCAGTATATGTATACCATGGAATACTATTCAGCCACTAAAAGATATGGAGACTTCACATCTTTTGTATTAACCTGGATGAAGTTAAAACACATTCTTCTTAGTAAAGTATCACAAGAATGGAGAAGCAAGAATCCAACGTACCCTGGCTCAGTGGTTATGGCACCGGCCGCATACACCGAGGCTGTTGGGTTCGAAACCGATCCAGGCCAGCTAAAGCAACAATGACAACTGCAACAACAACAACAAGAAAAATAGCTGGGCGTTGTGGTGGGCACCTGTAGTCCCAGCTACTTGGAAGGCTGAGGCCAGAGAATCACTTAAGCCCAAGAGTTGGAGATTGCTGTGAGCTGTGATGCCACAGCTCTCTACTGAGGGCTATATAGTGAGATTCTGTCTCAAAAAAAAAAAAAAAAAAATCCAATGTACTCAATACTAATATGAAGCCAGTAGATGATCCAATACATGTCCACATAAAAGAAAAAACGCAAATCAATTCAAGGTGGCAGGCGGGAGAAGGAGGGAGGAGAGAGAGGGATGGGTGTGCTCCCACTTGATGGGCACAACGTTAGGGTCTATGGCACGCCTCTTGGCAGCAGGACACAATTATAAGATAGACTCTACCTAACAAATGCAAACATTGTAACCTAATTCTTTGTCCCCTCAATTTAACCTGAAACAGTAAAATATAAATAAATAAAGAAATAAAAACTGTCAATCGACCCTAGAAAAATAAAAATAAAGTCTTATTCTAATACTAGATATTATTATTGCTTCTTTGGACAGAGCAAAAATTCATTCATCATTAGGCCGCATATATGTAGAGGCCTGAAAAATTCTACTTGGCTGCAGAGCTAGTCACCCGGCCACCAACTGGTGCATGTAGTTTTGTAGCCAGGCAGACATTGCTGGTGTGCGTCTAAGGCATTGACGCTCCTAGCTCTGGCGACAGCAGGGTGGGCCTGCAGTGGGTCACTCCGGTGTGCCATACAAATACCATTTTCTATGTGTATCCTGACTTGAAAAGGGTGGGGAAGCACCAAGTGCTGAACAAAGAGATGAAGTAGCGTCTAAATCCGCACCCCAGACTGCATCTCCCATGGAGCTAAAGTTAAATCCTACATTCTCTACAGCAAGCAGATTTCAAATCTGAGGGGACAAATAGGTCTCATCCTTGTCTGCTCAAAACGGATTTTCAGGAGCTCCTCCATCTCCCACACAGAGTGTCACACAGGTCGGGGCAGCCTGGTGTCGGGGACCAGTCTTGTTGCCAGGCCCTGTGATGCTCCCACACACGGAACCACGCCTGCTTTGCTCCTGTCTTCCCTGGGAAAGACATTCCTATTGTTGCTCCAAAATGCTGTCTCATTTCTGATATAAAAACTGACAAGAGGTCCCAGGTATATATTTAGTCTCTCTGCCAATAGCCTGGGGGTCAAGGTCATGGGTTCTGAAGGCAGACAGGTTGGTTCTAATACAGGAGCCACTACCGTGCTTTCTAGGTAAATAGCTGCTCCTCAGCTTCCTCATCTGTAAATCAGAATCAACATGACAGTTAAACAAGAGAAGCTGTGTCAGCAGTTTGAGAACATTCAGTCCCCTGGAGGGCTTGTTAAACACAGACAGCAGGTCCCACCCCACCCTCACCCTACCCCCACCCCCAGGTTCTCTGATTTGGTAAGTTCTGAGGATTTTCCTTTAGCAAGTTCCTAGGCAAGGCTAATGCTGAGGCTTCAGAGCCACTGAGGTATACGCAGCATAGTGGGCTTCACCTGGCACATAGTAAGCTAAGGAATGTTAGCCATTAGCCAGAAGAATGGCAAGTAAAGATTGGCTTCATTAAAAGCTTTCCCAATTCTGCCTAATTTGGAAATTTCTTCCCAGGAATATTGCCCAAGTTGAGGAATAAAAGATCTGTTTCCTTTCAGCTCATTTTTCTTAGAAGTTGAGACACGTGGCCCGACACCTGTTTCTAAACATAGTTTCTTGATGTGTTACTTTTGGCAGCTCTTGCATATTTTTTCCTGGCCAATAAAGTTATTGAAATTGAAATGTACCATCTGTTTGAGAGTGTGTATCAAAAAGACAGGTGACAAGGTTGCAGGTAATGACAGAGTCAAGCTGTTTGCACAGCAAAGGGCTGTGCTGAGCTTCCCCGTCTGCCAAAATAGACCTCTTTCTTAGATCTGGCATTTTTGAACCAATATGTTCTTCTGGAGCAGGGATTAAAAATCCAGTATCACAAAACCAATTGGTTACCTGGAGGAATATTAAAGACTATGGAGAAAAGAGAAAGAGCTCAACAAATTTGCCACCATTTGGATAAAACAGAACCAGCAGAGTGAAAGCAAATTCTATTGGATGTAATATGCAAATGATACACACACACACACACACACACACATAATTCTAAATCTGATCATTAAAATGCACCTATGTGTAGTGTTACCTGACTTGTAAAATAATATTTGTGGAAAAAGTTCCAAAGAACCGATTCTTGCACGCAGCAGCGCAGGCACCTTGTGAAGCTCAGAAAGTAGGAAGGGGCCAGGGCTCCAGCAGACACAGGTATGAAGCCACCTGGGAACAGGGTCAAGCCCATGGCGGCTTTTGCTTGAAGGATGAGGAAGGTGTCAGAGAGAAGCAAGCGGACTTGCCGGGGAGGATGCCAGGGTGGGATTTAATGATGAGTAAGCTCTTGCCATCATGTGGGAAGATTCAGTCATGTTCCTGCACATTTAACGACAATGCTGTGGTGTTTTGGACAACAAGACCACAGACACCATAAGCCATCAGGTACTTGCCTCTCAGTGGTTCAGTTTCATCTGCAAGGAGAAAGGCAGTGTGGACCTTCAGCTGCAAGCTGGTGCTGGGGTGTACCCACCCCAACAGCAGGAGGTCCTCTTGCCAACCCCAGAAATCACAGCTGCTGTCTGGCCCCCTCCCAGTGACACGCCATCCTCCCACCACTGACTCCTGGCTCGACCCCCTGGCCCTGCCCATCCACTGCTGTCCTCTCTTCCTGCAGGGTTTTACTCCTCTTTGTTTGAATCAGTTTCCAGCCTGGTTGGTATTCTCACGTGAACCTTGAGGATGAGAAAGGGACAAAGATATTTCTAACTTTCTCCATCCTGTCAACTGAAAGTCAAACATATTCCCAGTGGAGATGACATTTGCCACGTGGAGGGCCACACCCCAAGGCGGGCTTCACTGGTGTCAGGCCCCTTACCTGGAGAGCTCTGCAGTGGGTCGCCTTCAGGAGTATTTTCCCCCTGAGTCCTCCTATGCCCCCCAACCTCTCCCTGGGAAACATCACCCCCTCTCCATGACTGTCCTCTTTCCCTCACAGTCATCCTCGCCTCTTGCCTCCAGGAACACCTGTGGGACTCTCCTCACTATCAGGACAGGAGGTGTCTGGGGACAAGGAAGTGCCAGCTTACATGGAAGGAAATGGGGCAACACATTTCAAAAACTTGGCCAAGTAGGGTTTTGTTTTACTGTCTGCTTCTGTTTGTGTTTGACATTTGCCATGATAAAGGGATTGAAAAAGTTAGCCAAGAAGGGAAGGAAACAAAGAAATAGAGAAAGAGAAATGAGAAAAGGGGGAAAGAAAAAAGAAAGGAAGAAAAAAGGATACAAAAGAGAAAGGGAGAGGAGGGAAGGAGGAAAGGAGGTACTTTGGCAGGGCAAGTCCCTGGTTCTTTCCAGCATCTTGAGGCTGCCCCTGCCTGGAGTGATACCTCAGGGTGCCACAGGTGGTCACATGAAGAGTTGTCATGTTTACAGAGCAGGAGAAAAGGTTCCTACCCTCATTATCACAACTAACCACTTGAAACTCAGTTTTTAAAAGTCCTTTTTTCATCTACCAAGAACGAAGAGCAAGCGTGTTATTTCTTTTTAAGATTGTCCATACCTCAATTTGTATGGTTTGGGGGTAGGAGTGTTTTCCTCTTCTCCATGCTTGTCACAAATACGAACTCTCCCCTCCCACTTCTTCCCCTCCCCAACCACCATCCTCACCACAGGCTGGTCCCCATTCTGGAGTTTCAGTACCAGAAGCCCGGCTTCTGCTCCTGGCTCCACTTTTTACTGCCATTGTGAATTTGAACCAGTCCTGACCACGTCTGAGCATCCCTTTCACAATTTCCCTGCCTCCTTCCCCGTTGGGAGGACCATACAGGAACCTACATGGAAGGCTGTGCAGAGGTAAAGTCAGTAGGGGAGGTGGTGGCTGGGGAAGGAGCTATGGAAAACCTGGCAGTAAATTCAAAGCATGTATGGCAGCATTTCCTCTTCACTCATGGCGGAAAGCACCTTCTATCTTTTGTGTGCTCACAACTCCTTGAGTTGCACATCTTTGTCAGTGCACATCGACTCCCACCACAGCACATAGCCAGTGCCCAGCCTGGCCATCCTAGCCTTGGTTGATTAATTATACTTCGGTTAGAGATGATTATTTGTTTTCTGACACCTGTATGACCTCCCAGTTCCAAGGTGAGATCATTTGACCGGGAACTATGCCAAGGAACTAACAAGTCAAGGTCCTTGAAACAGTTCAGTTCCCAAACTTGCTTCTTTCTTGGCTGATGATATTTTGGCTCCCAGTTTCTCAAAGTGAAAACCACCAAAGACGGTGAGTGCTGTTTGTTACTCAGAGAACAGGGGTAGCTTTCATGTTCAAATATAGGAACATTTCATGTTCACGTGTTACTTTTTACTTGAATCTTGAATGTGCCCCAGTCCTTTGTAACAAACGTGCTGTTGATTCTGCTATTGACCACAGGACTGTGACCACAATGCTGAATTCAAATATCTAAGGCAGGTTGATGCCCAGAAGCCATAATAATTTTAATCAGATTCAACTTCATGACACACACATTAAAAAATATATACCTTGCATGATTTGTTATCTTGGTTTATCATACAATCAATCTCTGTAATTATCATTGTGGGGAAAATCCATCTTTATAGCTCAGAGAAGCATGCAGATGAAGGAGCCACTCCCAGCTAGGATTGACAGGCACCTGAACACAGGAGTGTGTGGTTTTTCTCAATGTCCCCTTATTCTGTTTTGTTTTTGAGACAGAGTCTCACTTTGTCACCCTTGGTAGAGTGCTATGGCATCATAGCTCACAGCAACCTTAAAACTCTTGGGCTTAAGCAGTTCTCTTGCCTCAGCCTCTCAAGTAGCTGGGACTACAGAAGCTCACCACAATGCCCAGCTATTTTTTAAAGACAAGTCTCGCCCTGGCTCAGGCTGATCTCAAACCTGTAAGCGCAGGCAATCCACCTGCCTTGACCTCCCAAATGCTGGGATTACAGGTGTGAGGCACCACGCCCAGCCCACCTTATTCCGTGTTAAGGGAAGTTAATCCGTGAGGACTTCCCACATGGGTGTCATAGATTCTGCCCTCAAAAAGTTTACAGTTTAGGCCAGGTGTGGTGGCTTAATAAACCTAGCACTCTGGGAGGCTGAGGAGGGAGGATTCCTTGAGCTCAGGAGTTCAAGACTAGCCTGAGAAAGAGTGAGACCTTGTCTTTATTAAAACTAGAAAAATTTGCCTGGCATTGTGTTGGGCACCTGTGGTCCCAGCTCCTCAGGAGGTTGAGGCAGGAGAATCGCTTGAGCCCAGGAGTTTGAGGTTGCTGTGAGTTAGGCTGAGGCCATGGTGCTCTAGCCTGGACAATGAAGTGAGACTCTGTCTCCAAAAAAGAGGAATTTACAGAGTTTACACTTTTCTCCCTCCTAACCGTCTCTGCCTCTGGTAACCACTATGCTGCTCTTGACTTCCATGAGCTCTACTGTTGTAGCTTCCAATGAGAATGAGAACATGCCGTATTTATCCGTCTATGCAGGCGTATTTCACTTAACATAATATCCTTCAAGCCCATCCATGTCGCTTCAAATAGTGGAATTTTTATGGCTAAGTAGTATTCTATTGTGAATATATATCACATTTTCTCTGTTCATCCATTGATGGGCACTTAAGTTGCCTTTATATCTTGGCTACTATGAATAGCGCTGTAATAAACGTAAGAGAGCCGGTATCTCTTCAACATACGGGTTTCATTTCCTTTGGATATACACCCACTAGTGAGATTGCCGGATCATATTGGTAGTTCTATTTTTAGTTTTTTGAGGAAACTACATACTGTTTTCCATAATATTCCCACTAACAATATGTACACGTTCCCTTTTCACCACGTCCTCACCAGCATTTGTTCCTTTTTGTCTTTTTTTTTTTTTTTTTTGGTGAGACAGAGTCTCACTATGTCACCCTCAGTAGAGTGCTCTGGCGTCATAGCTCATAGTAACCTCCAACTCTTGGGCTTAAGCAATTCTCTTGCCTCAGCCTCCCAAGTAGCTGGGACTACAGGCACCCGCCACAACGCCTGGCTATTTTTTTGTTGCAGTTGTCATTGCTGTTTAGCTGGCCCAAGCCAGGCTCGAACCAGCCAGCCTGGGTGTATGTGGCCGGCGCCCTTCCCACTGAGCTACGGGTGCTGCCCCTTTTTGTCTTGTTGATAATAGCCACCCTATCTTGGTTGAGATGATGTCTCATTGTGATTTCCCTGAGGATTATTGAGCACATCTTCCTGTACCTGTTAGCCATTTGTGTGTCTTCCTTTTGACAGACATTTACTACTCAGGTCATCTAGCCATTGGAGTTTGCTTCTAATGGTTTGATTCCGACACCATTACCTATATCAGGAGTCTCCAGTTGATCAAGTGTGTTCTTTGGACTCATCTTGAGGCTTAGCCTAAGCCAGTCCCACCCGATTTGTGCCTACTCCATCCCTCCCCATGGCTTACAGAGATTTTCCAGGTGACTTGGTGGGGCCAGAAGCTGCCTCCACTTCTTCCTCCTTGTTCTATGTCCACTGTGTTCAACTCAAGTTCTCAACCACCACATCGTTCCTATTGAAATTGTTATACATCTGTTTTTCAAAAGGGAAAAAAATCAGGCCTGTAAAAAGAAAATTTAGTCAGTCTTAAGCTAGCCGGTTGTCCGGGTTGAACCTTCTCCCTGTCCTGTTCATTCCAGCAGTCCCTATTGCCCTCAACCGTCGAGTTGTCATGGAGGTGCAGAAGGAGGCACAACCAATCAGGACCCTGTCTGTTTGGAAAATGCACCCCTCGCGCATGCAGCGCGGTGGCCTGCGGCGGCACTGGAGTCTGCAGGTGTCGCTGCGCTCGGGAGCTCCACCTCCCAGCGACGGTGGAGGCCCACGAGCCGGAGGCATCCTTTCAGCCAGCCCGCTCCTCCGACCCTCACCTGAACCCGCCGCGGGAAGCGGGAGCCGGAGCCGAGGCAGCTCCCCTGGACCGTGAGCAGCCCTCCCCGGAGCCCATGGACGCGCAGGAGGCGCGGAGAGCGGAGGCGGCCTCTGCCTGTGGTGCCCCGCGCCCCGACAAAGGGAACCGCAAGCGGCGGAGCAGCAGCCTTAGTGACGGAGGGGACGTCGGACTGGCCTCAAACAAGAAAGCCCGTCTGGAAGAAGAGAAGGAGGTGGGGGGTGTCATCGGAGGTCCCTGATCGCCTGCAGCCCTCTCCAGCCTTTCCTAACTTGAGTCACTTCCCTGACCTCCTGAACTGCAACCCAGTGGCCCACCCCTTGCCTCCGCTGCCTGCGAGGCAAAGACCGCCTGCTGCCAGGCGGACAATAATTAAAGAAAAAAAAGAAAGAAAATTTAGTCAAGTTGTTGACTAAATTGTTGACTCATTGGATTTCTGTTTCTAAACTTTATTATACTTTTGGGTAATTTTTAAACAAAGTAGAGGGTGAATGATATATTGCTAACAATTTATTTTATTTATTTATTAGTTATTTATTTATTTTGAGATAGAGCCCCAAGCCCTGGCCCTGGGTAGGGTGCTGTGACATCACAGCTCACAGCAACCTCCAACTCCTGGGCTTAAAAGATTCTCTTGCCTCAACCTCCCAACTAGCTGAGACTACAGTGCCCACCACAACACTTGGCTATTTTTCGGTTGTAGTTGTCATTGCTGTTTGGCAGGCCGGGATTCAAACCCCCCAGTTCTGGCGCCTTAACTGCTTGAGCTACAGGCGCTGAGCCATATCGTTAACAATTTAAAAGCATCTTCCATCTGAAGAATATTTTGCTAAGCTAAATGAAGCCTCCATCCTTGAATTGAAGATTAATTAGCAGCTAGCATGTATGGGCAGCTCACTGTGTGCCTGGTACCTTGGGCCCTTTTCCTCCTGTGCATTTCACAATAATCCTCTCCAGTTTTACAGATGAAGAAACTAAGAAGAATTAAATCATCAAATCACCAGTTCACAGGAGCTATCTGAATCTAGGACTGGGCTCTTAGCTCCTATTATATACTTAGCACTTCTTAAAGATGCATAATGAGGCTGGCGTAATCCTCATGTACTATATGCTAAGTAAAATCCTTATTTAACATCTGCACTGGAAAAACAGAAACCCAATCAAACTCTATTTTTTAAAAAGAGATGTTCTCTCCAGTGAAGTTCAGGCTGTTGACATTTACCTCTATTCCCTGAGACAAAAAGGAGAATATACTTCAGTAAATGGATCGACCATACTGCTGGTGGTAGTGAAGGTCTGTGATGGGAATGGGGAAATCCCAGCGGGCAGCCCTACTCTTTCTGGCACTGGCCATCAACTCGGGGGTGGGGAGTGGCTCTCCCCTCATTCACCTTGAGGAAAGACCTAGTCCACAATGTGCTTGTCACTCCACCCAGCAAGGGTGGGGAAACTGACCCAGCCCTAAGACCTTAAGCATGATCAAGATTCAGGAACCAACAGCCACACGAGGAGGACTAGCAGAGAAAAGCCAAGATAAATCAAGGCACTGACCCTAGAAGTACCAGCTGTAATTCAGTAAAAAGAGAACCTACAATAAAATCTCAAATTGCCTCCGAGAATTTTGAGAATATCATACATCCATAAACAAGAATGGAATGCTATGCAAAAGGCGGAGAAAGTAAGAATGCTTTTATATTTTTTAAAGGATTGCCAAAATTAGAAATTAAATAGTTCTAGATGGAAAGTTTTTCAAAAAAATTCCCCCCAGTGGCGACTGTGGCTCAGTAAGTAGGGCACCCGCCCCATATACCCAGGGTGATGGGTTCAAACCTGGCCCCAGCCAAACTGCAATAAAAAATAGCCAGATGTGGCAGGGGCCTATAGTCCCAGGTACCTGGGAGGCTGAGGCAAGAGAATCGCCTAAGTCCAAGAGCTGGAGGTTGCATTAAGTTGTGATGCCATGGCACAAGGGCGACAGAATAAGACTCTGTCCCTAAAAAATAAATAAATTCCCCAGAGCACAAAGTAAACAAAGAAAAAAAAGACAAAGACAAATTTTGTTTTTATATATATATATATTTTTTAGAGACAGAGTCTCACTTTATCGCCCTCGGTAGAGTGCCCTGGTGTCACACAGCTCACAGCAACCTCCAACTCCTGGGCTTAGGTGATTTACTTGCCTCAGCCTCCCAAGTAGCTGGGACTAAAATTTTGTTTTTAAATACCGGAAAAGAAAAGGAAAATCAAGGCCAAATGCATGAAGTCTAGCATATGAGCAATAAGCACTCCCCACAGAGATCAGAGACAAGAAAACTACCCCAGATATGAAAAAAGAGACTTTCTCAGTCTTGAGATGTATGTGGATTTGGATTTGAAAGACCTGCTGAGTAGCTAGCACAGTAACTAAGAAAAGGACCAACCTTAGGTACACCTTGTACAAACATTTTCAGGGGAAAAAAGATATTATCAAATCTTCAAAAGAAAAAAATCTTGTTTGCCTATAAAGGAAAAGAATCAAATACACTTTATGTCTAATACCAGCAACCTGGATGCTAGAAGGAGCAATGCCTTGCAGCTTCAAGGGCACATTATTTCAGCCTCAATTCTACAGTCAGACAAAGTGATAGTCCATGGGAAAGCAGAAGAAGAAGGATTTTTCAGATATTCAAGGACTCGAAAGCTTACCTTCCTTAAGCTCTTTCTTTGCAAGTAATTTAAGTATGTTTGCAGCAAAATAAAGCAAACCCAGGGAGAAATGACGAAGGATTTAGGAAAAAGTGGATCCCAGGGATCCATAAAGGGTATTTACAGATGGCAGCTGTGGCACTGACCCAGCAAGCCAAGGGTCCAGACCTGGAGTGGATGTCCAGGCTGCAAAAGGGATGGGTTTGGAAAACAAAGACCATCTGCAGGAAGAAGGTATGACTGGAAAACTAGATAAAGGCACATAATGCTTAGGAACAGAAGAAAGGCAATAAGAAACTTGAGGAAAACATAAAGAGCTATACAAGAAAGTCATGGGCCATGTATGAAACAAACTGTACCGTGGCATGTTCTTAACACTGAAGCTTTGACAGGTTGTTAAGAGAACAAACTCTATTTGGTGCTAAGATTGCACTATGACCCCTGCAGGATCATAACGCTAAACCAGTCAGGAAGAGGTAATTCCAGGGGACAATCCCATGCAACTCTGAACAATATTTCATAGTCATGAAATGGGAGTTGAACTCTTCAAATCATCTTATGAAAAAGCACAGCAGATCTGTAGAAAAGGCTGTAAATATTAATGATCTACTAGGCAAAAGTAAAGGCATAGCTGATGGTACCAATCACAGATCTTACTGAGAAGAGTGAAGAGATGTCTGATGGAGTGCCAGGCAGACAATGAAGTATACTTTTTACAGTTACAATAGCACTCAATTTAATTATTTCAATAATAATCAGTCATCATTTCTCAGGAGAAGAGTAGTGAGGTACTTAGGGTGTGCTAAACTTTCATCTTTCTATGGTGTGGCCACAGATGGTATATAGTGAATAAATCAAGAAAAGAGATGGAAGACCAGGTGTGGTAGCTCACACCTGTAATCCTAGCACTCTGGGAGGCCATGGTGGAAGGATCACTTGAGGCCAGGAGTATAAGACCAGCCTGAGCAAGAGCGAGACCTCGCCTCTACTAAAAATAGAAAAATTAGCCAGGTATCATTGTAGCAGGCACCTATATTCCCAGCTACTTGGGAGGCTGAGACAGGAGGATCACTGGAGCCCAGAAGGTTGAGGTTACTGTGAGCTAGGCTGACACCGTGGTACTCCAGCCCAGGCAACAGAATGAGACTCTGTTGCAAAAGAAAAAAAGAAAGAAAGAAAGAAATGAGATGGAAATATATCATCTAGCACCATGGACATAATTATCAATAAAACCCAAACCAGGAAATGCTCAAAGAGGCTGTGTCTGAAGCCAGGCATGGTGGCATGTGCCTATAATCTCTACTACTTGGGAAGTTGAGGTGGGTGGATAGCGTTAAGCCCCAGAGTTAGAGGCTGTAGTACACTATGATCACTGCACTCCAGGCTGGGAAACATAGGGAGACTCTGTGGCTCCAAAATAGAGGCTGTCTCTGAGAGATGGTGGCAAAGAGGAGGGTATGAGATTAGATGAAAAGTAAAGCTAAAAATTCCATTAAAAACAAAGGAAGGAGAAAATATTGAAAATACACATAGGGAAATGTAGTCAGAATTGGACTGCATCAGGGACTGAAGTAGATTTCTGAATCCCTATTTCCATATGCACATAATATGCCTCCTAATATCTTCCTCTTATCTTTTACTTCCTTATAACTTCACTTGGCCATGACCTCTCATATCAGTCTGGTTACAGGTAGGAAAGAGATGAAACTCTGATTCATAAAGTGAGATATGGAAGGGCTTCTTGCCAGAGGTGAGGCCAGGTGAAGGGAAACCAAGGCGGGTCGGGGGCACATCCTATGCCTGCAGGGAGGCTGGGAGCATTTGAGGACCTGGAGGAGGTCTGGGCTTAGGGAAGGCTGCCCTCCAGAGGAAACGAACCACAGCCAGGTCAGTGGGAGCCAGTGGGAGCTGCAAGGAGCAAGGTGGAGAAGGAGGCCAGGTGGAGAGCAAAGGGAGAACATCCCACACATCTTGTGCCCTGGGCTACATCTCAGGCTGCTTTCTATATGGCCTTTTTTATCACCCTCTCAGGCTATGGTCAGCTGCCCTTGGGTCAACTGCCTAGTCCCATTAACAGTACTGGAAATGGTGACGGGAGAGGGGAGCAAAATTGGACTACAAACATCCTCATTCCAGGGAGAGCACTTCCATTTGTTGGCAGGTCTAGTACAGATGCAAACATGGGCACGTGTGTCTATAACATATAAATTAATCAATAGCCACTGTCATGTTGTAATTTGGTTGGCCTCAGGACTCAGATGATAATAATACCATTTGCTGAGTACTTCTACTATCCAGGTGTGGTGACATTACTTTGTGGGAATTCACATTACTGTGTACTAGCCCTAATTAGTAACTGTGTGCTCTAGATGAAGAAGTCAGCCAGAAGATGTCCAGGGATGCATTTCACCCACCCTGGGCCATTTGACTACAGACCTGAGCCCCTGAACACAATTCTTGCCATATACCTCGAGATGCAAAATAAAAATTATCATATCTTAAGCAGCCTTAACTTTGGGGAGAGTTCCCTTCTCCCTGTCAGTGCATTCAAAAGTAATATTATAACAGCACTATAGTTATCCAAAAAGTTACTATTAGGGAAGCATCTCAAAGGGCTTATGGGATTTCATACTATTTATTTTATGTGAATTTATGCTTACCTTATATTAAGTTAAATGAGTAGACTTTAAATTTTTTTTTAACTTCAAAAATAATAGGTTGGACAATTAAGTTCACAAATTCATCCTAGAAAAAGTGCTACATACCTCACTGCTGAAGATCACTACCATCAATACATAGCCAAGAGGAGTCCTTCAAAGGTGACTGTAGTGATATTCAGCAGTGAGGTAGAAGTTAGTACCTTTTCTACAAAGAGTTTGAGAACTTAATTGTCTGACCTCATATATCCATTTAAAATTGGCTAAGAGTGGTGCCTGTGGCTCAGTGGGTAGAGTGCAGGCCCCATATACTGAGGGTGGAGGTTTCAAACCCAGCACCAGCCAAACTGCAACAAAAAAATAGCCGGGCGTTGTGGCCGGCGCCTGTCGTCCCAGCTACTCTCGAGGCTGAGGCAAGAGAATCGCTTAAGCCCAAGAGCTGGAGGTTGCTGTGAACTGTGACGCCATAGCACTCTATGAAGGGCGACAAAGTGAGACTCTGTCTCTAAAATAAATAAATAAATAAGATTGGCTAAGATCGTTTGTTTTAGGTTGAGTGTTCTTACCACAAAATAAAATAATAATAATAAAGGGCATGGGAGGACATTTGGAGGTGATGGGTGTTTATGGCCTTGATGGTGATGATGGTTTCACAGTGTATTGAGATGTTAATTTGCCCAACTCGTTACATATGTCAATCATTCCTCAATAAAATGTTTTTTTAAAAAGTTAATTATACCAGCATTATCAACTATCACTTATCACCTCAACAAGCATCTGTTTGTATGTCAGGCATGTTACTAGATGCTGGGAGATAATAGAGCATAAAACAGAGAAAATTCTGCCTCATGGAGCTGACATTCTAACAGAAGTAGGCTTGTCCAGAGCTTCATTCAGCTAGGTTGCTTAAAACTCAAGTTATTATTAATGGGTTAGAGCCAATTACAAAGTATTTATTTCCTCAGTTCCCCAAAGAAGAGCTGATTTCTGTTTTCCTGGCTGCTTGACAAGACTCAGACAGTTTTTGTGAATACCAAGTTTTTTCCCAGGTGGCAACTAAAGGAGTCATTCTCTCTCTCCACTCCAGTGCTGAGGGATCCCCCTAAAACTCAGACCTGGGCTGTTACACGTGCTTGCAAGAACTAACTCCCGCCTCTGTTGTCCTCTTGCTTTCTCTAGGCTACGGAGCGTCCACGTAGGAAGCTGTGGACACAGTCGGTTGCCACCGAGATGACTAGCATATGATCCATGAATTGCAAGGCCCGGCTAGTGCTCCCCAAGAAAGACGCTTCTCCTGACGACCACTCCAGTGCCCCACAGCTCCAGCGACATCGAGGCAGAAGATGCAGCCGGCAGACAGGAGATGGCCACCACCCAAGTATTGAGGGGGCGTGTCCCAGCTCCACGGGTCTCTCCGGGATGGCCTGTAACAGCACGTCCCTCGAGACTTACCAATACCTGCTGCTGAACGCCAGCAACGCGACGGAAGCCGGGGCGCCGGCCCTGCCCGGCCCGCTGAGGGTCGCGCTGGCCGTGGGGATGCTGCTCATGATGGTGGTTGGCTTCCTCGGCAACACCGTGGTCTGCGTCATCGTGTACCAGAGGCCGGCCATGCGCTCGGCCATCAACCTGCTGCTGGCCACCCTGGCCTTCTCCGACATCATGCTGTGCGTGTGCTGCATGCCCTTCACCGCCGTCTCCCTCCTCACCGTCCGCTGGCACTTTGGGGACGGCTTCTGCCACCTCTCGGCCACGCTGTACTGGTTTTTCGTCCTGGAGGGCGTGGCCATCCTGCTCATCATCAGCGTGGACCGCTTTCTCATCATCGTCCAGCGCCAGGACAGGCTGAACCCGCGGAGGGCCAAGGCGATCATCGCCGTCTCCTGGGCGCTGTCCTTCTGCGTCGCGGCCCCGCTGCTCTGGGGCCGGACGTTCATGGAGGTGCCCGCGCGCGCCCCCCAGTGTGTGCTGGGCTACACCGAGCTCCCCGCGGCCCGCGCCTACGCGGGGACGCTGGTGGCCGCCGTGTTCTTCGTGCCGTTCGGCGTCATGCTGTGCGCCTACACGTGCATCCTCAACACGGTGCGCAAGAACGCGGTGCGCGTGCACAACCAGTCCGACAGCCTGGACCTGCGCCAGCTCGCCCGCGCCGGCCTGCGGCGGCTGCACCGCCCGCACCAGGTCAGCGTGGACCTGAGCTTTAAGACCAAGGCCTTCACCACCATCCTCATCCTCTTCGTGGGCTTCTCCCTCTGCTGGCTGCCCCACTCGGTCTACAGCCTCCTGTCCGTGTTCAGCCGGCGCTTTTACTACGGCCCCTCCTTCTACGCCACCAGCACCTGCGTCCTGTGGCTCAGTTACCTCAAGTCAGTCTTCAACCCCATCGTCTACTGCTGGAGAATCAAAAAATTCCGCGAAGCCTGCATAGAGCTGCTGCCCCAAACCTTCCAGATCCTTCCCAAAGTGCCTGAGCGGATCCGGAGGAGAATCCAGCCAAACACGGTCTATGTGTGCAACGAGAACCAGTCTGCAGTTTAGGGGGGTCCGGGGTGGGGGCGGAGGTGGGGACTGCTGAGGAATTCTGGCGACCCGGGTTCCTGTCCTGCTCTGCTCCCTGGCACGGTAGTCGTAAATGCACTTGGCGGTGGCTATTTAAGCACAAAGGTACTCATTTGTTACCAGATGAGCTGCAACTCCCAAATTTCAAATTCTGGCAAAATGAATTTTTTTTTCTCGCCCCAAAGGAGCCTGTATGGGTCTCATGGGAACTGCAAGGTAGTTAAGGCAAAATGGAGTGGGCTGGGGAGTGCAGAAGTTGGGCAGAAAGTCAGGGGCAGGAGTCTGTCCCAAGAGCTCAGTCCCTCCTCCCAGCTCCCTCTGCACCTGCTCCAGAGAAACCCTGTGGTGCCATATTCAGAGGCGAGAAACCCAAGTACACTCCACCCCGTGGGTTATTGTTCTGTCTTTGATGCTTGCCTTCTTCAGTTATTCGTATCTGTGGCTTATGGGAAATCAGGCAAGGTTCTTTACCTTGGTCAAATGTGCGTTACTGGCCATGCCAAATCATCTTTTCTAGAAAGAAACCAAAATCACACTGGGATGCAGAGTGAGCCCCTGTGCTTTTGAGTCTCCTGGTGTGGCACATGGGAGACCTGAGTGGCTCAAAGCCCACAGAATGTTCTGGTGCAACTCACCTGAAGTGAGAAGCACACCTGGGCACTCATGCTTGTGCCCCATACCCAGGCCCCCACGCCCACATGGCCTGGCCCACCCTGTCCCTGCACCTGGAGCTTCTCAGCTTCCCTGTCTGTGGACAGTCCCTTGGTCCCTTCCCTCTTTCCCTCCCTTTCTTTTCTAACATCTGATTCCAGTGTGCTGAGCAAATCTTTGTAGTGACCTGCTTTCATTGCCAGGAGTGGTCAGTCACCGGGCCTTGTTTACACATTTCCTTCTGGACATCCTGGGGCCCCAGAGCCTTTGTGAGCCACCAAATGCCCTTCAGCACTATCATGGCTGCAGGAGGCAGAACGGGCAAACCTGACCTACAGGTGGTTTCCATCAGTCTCTGTGTTCTCCTACCTCATTCAGACCCGCTGCTGCCATCCAGTCCAAAGCTGCCCAGAGGGGACCTTTCTGCTTACACCCTCCACTCAGTTACCTGCAACGCCCCGAGCTTCTGATGTTGGGAGATGAGTTTCCTGATTTCAGGGCATGGCACTGATTCCACTGAGCTCTCTTTATCCTAGGAGAGTGGGAAGTTCAAGGTGAAATTTAGAAAATAAAGGTCTGACTCTGTCAGGAATCACTCGTGTGACTAACGTCTCTGGGTCTCAATTTTCCCATTTGCCAACTAAGTAGGCAGGTCTAGAGGGTGTCCAACATCCCTTTTCATCTTGCAAACCCTCTGATTGTATCATGTGTGTTTCCTACCCACAGTTACCAGATCCCCTGCATCCATGTATTCATTCATGCAGTGAGCATTTATTAAGTGCCTACGAGATGTAAGGCACTGTGGGGAAACAATGATGAATGCGGCATGGGCTTTGCCCAAAAGCAGTTGTCTGATTTATCTCAGGATAATGGTAACTTGAATGCAGTTGAAGAGCACAGAAACTCCATTTCCAAGATGTATTAAGAAGCCAGCTCCCGGTTCTCACACTTTCTCCCCATGGTGGTAATGACAAGGGCAGGGAAGAAAAGAGGGTGAAGATAAGAATATAATTTAAGCCCAGATGAGGGTTAAGAAAATAACTAACACCTGTGCTCACCAAGACCACCCTCCTTTTATATCCAGATTGGAGAGGAGGGAAGAAAAAGGGAGAGAGAAGATGGGCAATGGGCATGTGATTGGTTGAGGTGAGTCCCATCTAGTCTGTGTCCCCAGTGCCCCCAGCAAGGTAGGGATTTGCCTTCAGCTCCCTTGGTACAGAGTTTCAGGGTCCCAGCAGTGTCTAAGAGCACAGCCAGGCCACCGAGGCGGCCAAGCCTGTGGGTACTGTCTCTCTGGTGGGCATTTCAGATAATTTTCTTCAGGAGCCTTGAGCAAAAGAGAAGTCACAAAACTGAATGAATGATGGTACCAAAATTTACATCAGATCAGTGTTATATGATGTGTGTTGGACAGTAAATATATGTTTCGAAGTAATAATTTTGTATATATTTTAAATAAAGTATTATTGCTCTTTCGGTGTATAAGCCTAAATTCTTGCCAAAATTTGCAGGAAGACCATGATTAGTAAACCTAGAATGCCACTCCCAACACCCCTGTATCAGTTCATTCAGACTGCTATAACAAAAGACCTTACACTGGGTAATTTATAAGCAATACAGACTTGCTTCTTACAGTTCTGGTGATTGGGGAGTCCAAGATAAAGGTTTTATGTCTAGTGAAGCCTCACTCTCTGTTTCATAGATGGGGCCTTGTTGCTGTGGGGAAAGGGAATTCCCTCAAGCCTCTTTTAAAAGACACTAATCCATTCATGAGGGTGGAGCCTTCGGGACTGAATCACTTCCCAAAGGGCCCACCTCTTAATACAATTGCATTGGGTATTAGATTCCCACACATGAATTTGGCGGTAGGGAAGGGGCTTGGGGGTTTGGATTCCAACATTTAGACCATAGCAACTAAGACAAAACAACTTCAGCCTGTACATTACCAGCAAAGGTGGAAAGACTATAGGATGTGATCTTAAGATGACAGCCTGGACTAATTGAGCAATGGGAGTCACAGCTGTGTGTCCACTTTCATCGTTTTTGTTTTCCTATCACAGCCCTGCTTGGTAACCCCAGCCAGCCAGTCTCCACCTCTGACTTATAGTTTGCCACCTTCATTATTCCCTCTGGCCTCACCCTTAACAAACTCAATTTCCTAAGATACGAAGTAAATACCTAGCTCTAGTCTCCTTCTGTGGGACTTACAGAACAAGCACTGCTTTGTAGTTTTGTTATTATTTTTTCATCTTGTCCTTGATATTCACCCAAACTCTATGTGTAGTCAGGACAGCTTCACACCTGAATTGTTTCTGTGGGACCTTGGACAAAAGACAAAAACCTGTGGTAATAAAATGACCTTGAAAGGCAGAGGCCCAGGCTCCCTGGGAGAGCCTTGCCTTAAAAATGAGACACAAGTAAATTCCAGACAAGCCCTCCTAATTGTGACTATCCCAGAAAATCTACCACCGTTTCATTTCAAACCTTGGTCCCTGAGGTTGGGGTGAAATAAAAGCCAAGGTTTGCTAGGATGGTCTGACAACCAAGATGAGCAAGAAAAGTCCAGATCTATTCTCACTTTGCCATTCTGAGCCCTGGATGTATGTTCCCTGCTCAGGACTCAACGATGCATGCTTTTTGTGGACCTCAAAACCCTCTACATCAAGTATTTCTGCTGCTGCTCTGCTCCCCTTCTTCATGCATTTGGCCATCCTGCCCCCCAGAGCCCTTGCAGTTGCAGAAGTGCCCGCACTCAGGTATCTGTTTTAAAGGAAATGAAGAATTGAAACTGCCTAAAACTCTGACTCCTACAGAAGTTTAGACAGCTAAAAGTTAACCAGGATATATCCTAGCTTCCTTCCTATAGTTGCTTATTGCTCAAGAGTCCAATTGCTTCTGTAGATAACACCACTATTGTAAAACCTAAGATTGGTCTTTGAGGTATATTCTGGACTATGCATTTGGGGGAAACCAACTGATGTCAACTGACCCAGTAGGTACACATGGAAACTGACTCAACTGGTTCTGTGATCCTCTACTCAGCAACTATCTCAGCCAAGAAGACAATTTCTATTTCCTAGCCCAATAAGTTCATCCCCCAGCCAATTAGCAGACCCAATTCTCTAGCTCTTTGTTCACCAAACTATCTTTAAAGACCTTACCTCCATAATTCTCAGGGAAATATATTTGAGAAATTTCTCCCATCTCCTTATAGTGCCCTGCAATATTAAACTGTTTATCCACTGCAACTCCTGCTTTCTCAGTATATTGACTTCCTTTTGAGCAGTGGGCAATACAACCCACGAGGGCAGGGACAGGGTCAGTGGAGTATGTGCTTCAGAACTCCAGCACGGCCTCCCCCTTGGTGTGATTCTGGGCAAGTCACATAGCATTCCTGTGCCCCACCTTCCTCATCTCTAAAATAGCAGAGACACTCCCAGCCAGGAGACCTGAGTGAAGGATAGATAAAAGAATGCATACAAATGATCTAGTCTAAGGCCTTGTCTATGGTAGATGCTAAAGCAATAATTATTACAGTTGTACTGTCAACTTGTTTGATAGTCAGCCAAGGTTTGTCCTTTCTGGGGCGAAGGTGGCAATTTGTTTCAGAAACTGGATGTTCGGTCTTTCTGAAGAAAAAACAAACCAAACAATTCTGTGTGGACACCAGCTGGGGATCCTCTAATTCAATTCAATCCTGACACTATCTTCCCAGAGTTAGAGTCAGATCCCACAATTGATGGCTCAGGCTCACAAGACTGCTACCCCTTTAGATGCCCATCACAGGTTGAAGTGGTCACCCATGCTTTTGACCAATAGGCTATAAATTGGGGGTCCTTTCCTTGAGTTTAATTAATTTGCTATGGTGGTTCACAGAACTCAGGGAAACACTTCACTTAAGTTTACCCATTTGTTATAAAGATATTACAGAAGATACAGATGAACAGCCAGATGGAAAAGTTGCATAGAGCAAGGCATATGTGAAGGGGTGCAGAGTTTCTGGGCCTCCTCTGGGACCACCACCCTCCGGGAACCTCCCTGTGTTCAACTCACCTGAACCCAGCCCTTTGGGGGAATTGTACAGAGGTTTGATTACACAGGCAGGACTGAAGACATAATTGGATATTGGCAATCAACTTCAGCCCTTCTCCACTCTCCCCAACCCAAGGGCCGGGGTGCAGTTGAAAGTCCTCGGTCTTTCTGGTAACCAGTCTTTTTCCTGAAGCCACTCAGGGGCCCCTAGCCACCAGCCATCTCATTAGCATACCAAAGGCACTGTTACCACTCTGGGGATGCCAAGGATTTTAGGAACTAGATAGCAGGAACCATGGCAGAGACCAAAAACAGTAGAACCTCTGTCAGTTGACCATCCAAGGGACTGTAACAAACTGGTCAGCATATGGAGGTGGTCCCCATAAGGAACTAGGCCTACCAGTCTATGAAAATTAGGTCAGTCTAGGAGGTGGTCATTGTAGGAAGATGGTCACGTGACTATGGAGGTTCTACTGTTTCTATTTATTTATTTATTTATTTATTTATTTATTTATTTATTTTTGAGACACAGCCTCAAGCTGTCACCCTGGATAGAGTGCTGTGGCATCACAGCTCACAGCAACCTCCAATTCCTGGGCTCGAGCGAGTCTCCTGCCTCCGCCTCCCCAGTAGCTGGGACTACAGGCACCCGCCACAACACCCGGCCATTTTTTGGTTGCAGCCGTCATTGTTGTTTGGCGGGCCCGGGCTGGATTCGAACCCGCCAGCGGCGCCTTAGCCCGTTGAGCCACAGGCGCTGAGCCGCACTGTTTCTATTTATTATATCACAATAGCACAGTCCTTTCCTCATCTTCACCTGGCCTAAGATTTCAGAGCTCACTTGACAAGAACCCCATAGCCACTGAAGCCAGGAGCATGGGCTGGGCTTTAAAGAGCCACATTCTGCTCAGTGGCTCCAGCTGTACCACCATACTCCATTCATAATGCTCCCTAGGCTGCCAGCTGGCCTCACAGGGCTGGATGGACACACATCTGAGGTCCCCAGAGTACTGCCGAGCCTATCTGGGGGTGCAGGGAGCATGAGGGAGAGGGGTAGGTTGGCTAAACAGCTGCTGTACACGACAGCCAACGCTCAAGTGGCTTTGAACAGACAGCCATTACTTTCCTCTCACTGGAAGTCCCCAGTAGCCAGGGGGGCTCTCTGCTCCAAGTGGCTGTTCAGGACTCAGTTCCTTCCACCAAATGTCCTGCTAACCCCCAGGCATTGTCCTTATCCAGGTGGTCGATCTGGGCTGCTGCCACTTCTATGCTCCTGTTCCAGCTCATGACGGGGGGGAAGAGAATGGGGGAGCATGTGCAAGGAGATACCCCACGTGACCCCTGGAAGTCCACGGCCACCCTTAGCTGCAAAGGAGGCTGGAAATGGAGTCCCTGGTTGGGCAGCTGTGTCTTCCTGTGCAAGAGGAGAAGGATTTGATGGATTCCCAGCAGTATCTGCTAAAACGTTGCACAATTTTAAAAAACAAGAGATCCTAACACAACATGAATTCTGAAGTCCTACGTACAATTTCACAAAGAGCCTTTGTTCCTTGTAAAGTAAACGTATTTCAGAAGAGAGTTGCTGCTTTACGTCAAGCCCTCAACACATAGAGTCCTGAATTCAAATAGAGCAAACGCCTGCATGTACGCCTGGGGTAAGGAGGAAAAGGTGCCACATTTTACCTTTTAGACATAAACCATGGGAGACATAAAAGGTAAACTGTTTATGGGTAGGGCGCTGGCCACATACACTGAGGCTGGCAGGTTCGAACCAGCCTCGACTAGCTAAAAACAACAATGACAACTGCAACAAAAAAAATCGCTAGGCATTGTGGTGGGTGCCTGAAATCCCAGCTACTTGGGAGGCTGAGGCAAGAGAACCACTTAAGTCCAGGAGTTTGAGGTTGCTGTGAGCTGTGACACCACAGCACTCTACCCAGGGCATAGCTTGAGACTCTGTCTCAAAAAAAAGGTAAACTGTTTGAAAATTTGTAGCCAAAAAGAGATGAATTTTGCCAAGATAAGTTATTTTTTTTTTTTTTTAATTATTTTTTATTGAGTCATAACTGTGTACAATGATTCAAGCTTGGAGTACAGTGTGCGGGCTTCCCATACAATCGGAGATATTTTTATCCACCTGATTAATGTAACATTCATGATATTTTCT
>CAUYRH010086334.1:0-45932 GCA_963574655.1 Perodicticus potto
CATTTTTCAAACTCTTACACACACACATGCAAAAAAAAAAAAAGAAGAAGAAGAAGAAGAAGAAGAAGAAGAAGAAGAAGAAGAAGAAGAAGAAGAAGAAGAAGAAGAAGAAGAAGAAGAAGAAGAGGAGGAGAGAACACCTCCAAAGTCAGTTAATGAGGACAGCACTACCCTGATATCAAAGCCTGACAAAGCCACCATGAGAAAATTAAACTACAGGCCGACATCCTTGATAATTACAGATACAAAAATCTTCAACAAAGGGGCGGAGCACTAACAGACTAAAAAATCTCCCTTGGACTCTGTCCCAGCAAGGCATGGGAAACAATAAAACCTAACCGTCTCCGGTGGGAAGAACCTACCTAGAGTCATTACCCTGGAGGCACACTGAATCTGGTGGTGGACTACAGGAGCCAGGGAAGCGGTCAGGAGCTGAGGAAAGCTGGAGCAGAAGCCAAGTGCATAGGAATGGGTGGAGACTGCCTTGCCAGCTCTCCCACAGAGGACTTGAGATGGGATGGGGCTGTCCTGCAGGTTTCCTATTTTGGGCTGCACTGCATATCAGAACTGCCTTGCAGGGCTTACGCAGGTGGGTAGACTCTGTGTCCAATAGCTGGGTTTGAATATCTGGTGGGTGGATCTCTCATCAGCTTGTCATATATATAAAGCCACCATGAGAAAATTAAACTACAGGCAAACATCCTTGATAATTACAGATATAAAAATCTTCAACAACAGGGGCAGAGTACTATCACAGACTAGAAACTTTATATACATATATACACATACACGCACATATACACACATTCTTACTGACTACTTTTGATCCTTTTCACAACTTTGTTTAGGTTTTTCTACTTTTCTCTGTCTCTCTCTTTTCTTTTTTTTTTTGAGACAGAGTCTCACTAAGTCACCCTTGGTAGAGCTCCATGGTGTCTGTCACAGCTCACAGCAACCTCAAACTCTTGGGCTCAAGAGATTTTCTTGCCTCATCCTCCCGGGCAGCTGGGACTACAGGCGCCCACCTCAACCCCGGCTATTTTTTGTTTGGAGTTGTCATTGTTGTTTGGACCCACCAGCTCCTGTGTATGTGGCTGGTTCCCCAGCCGCTGAGCCACAGGCCCTGAGCCTACTTTTCTCTTTATTGTTGTTAAACTTATTGGTGGTTTGGAGGCTTTTTTGTTTTATTTTGTTTTGTTTTTATTTTGTTGGTTGTATTCTTAATCTTAATTTTTAGTTTCTTCAATAGAAAATGCTTCTCTATTTTGGTTATAGTATTTCAGCCCCTTTTGTTCTCTCTTTCTTCTTTATTTCTCTCCTTTTCTTCTATCTCTTGGTAGAGATATTTCTAGTTTGCTCATCTTTCCCATATGAATTTCTCATACAACAGCTAAGATATCCCTTTTTTTCCTTTATCTTATCTAATTGTATTTTTTTATTTTCTTTATTTTTATTTTTTTTCCTTTTTCTGTGTTGTGGAGGGTTATAGAATTATTCTGGATGAGCACATCATCAGTGGCAGCAGACACCAGGGAGACAGAATGTGCCTGGTCCTGGCCTCTCACTAGAAGCCATACACCAGAGGACAGAATCCCATGTTCCACTGACAGGTGCTATTGCTGTGGTCACCAGCATCATTCAGCACCACCAGTCAGCGGGGACATGGTGAGAAGGGTAGCCCATGAGGCTGGGCATCTTCTCCCAAACTTCCTGGGGGCTGTAATCTCCCCTCTCTCATTTTTAACCTTGACTGATAACTACTGACTGCTGTGCATTCTTACGCATATTCTCTGTTATTTACCCAATAAAAAAACTAAGAAGCAGGATAGGTTGCTGCACTTTTTTGGCTGCCACCTGGTACATGAAACAGTTTATGCTGTGATAGTCTTCCAGTCTTTATGCTGTAAGATTGGTGAAAAGTCTTGTGATTTTCCCCAATGGTGTCTCTATGCCTGATCAGTGTCTCAGGTTGGCATCCATTAGATTCCCAACATACACACACACACACACACACATACATGTATGTGAATGTGTGTGAACATACTGCATATGTGTACCCGTATGTGTGTCTGTATATATGTGTGTGTGTATACATATATGTATATATATATGTGTGTGTATATATTTACACATATACATACATACAGTAGAAACTCCATAATTGAGCAACTCACTACATGGACCACCTCCTTCCGTTGACCTAAATTTCATATGCACCACACTTGCATATCAGTACAGTAGGCCTAGTTCTTTATGTTGACAACCTCTGTATGTCGGCCAGTTTGTTCCAATCCCTTGGGTGTCCGCTTACTAAGGTCTTGTCTCTCTCTCTCTTCCCCCCCCTCTTCACACACACACACATATATATATATACACAATGGGATATTGTATATCTGTCCAGTCTTAGAAAAGAAGGAATACGATAATGTAGACTAGCCTTGAGGAAAAGTTAGTCTCAGAAGGGTTTTTATTTTATTTTCAGCTAATCAACTTCCACACTCATATGGTATGGATGTAGAAAGTTCATGCAGTTGAAACTTTGTTGATACAGGAAATGTCACAAAATGTGAGATATCACTTTGATAATTTTAGCATTACTCTTATGTGTTTGGTTAATGGTAAATCTTTTCATGATTATATGGAAAATAGGAATCTTAAAAATGTAGCTGTACTCAATAGTTCATAGTCATTTTAAAATTATCATTATTTTGAAGGTAATGGATAATAAAACCATGCATTGAGGCCTCAGATTTCCACCTTATCATTATTTATATTTAAAAAATACTTATGTTAATTTATCTATTATCTTTAATTTCCACTTTAATTTTGCTGATTATTTCTTTCCTGAAATATTTTATATTTGAAATTATTTCCCTTAGTTTGTTCTTGTATTGGTGCCTGTAGCATTTCAATTTTTTTTCTAAGTCTCACACTCTGAATGAAGACTAATTCACTTTATTGTTTACAAACAAAGCATTATTTCCCCATGAATACAGAATTAAAGTGATCTGGCCATCCCGAAAATATAGCTTAAGTCCACTAAAATGTTTTTATTAAAACAGATGTCAGAATACAAGTCTATTCAGATGTTGCCACATAATTTTGATTTGTTACCTTCCATTTGAGTTTCAGATTGTGTATACATAAAGCTGAATCTTTAAGTACATACAAAATCCTAGCTGAATATTTTGGAAGACAGTACAAACTCATCAAAGATGATTGAGCTGTAGAAAACTGCCTAGATGTTGGTTTTCCACAGATGTACTGAGAATCATTAGTGCTAGGTTATGATGAGCTCAAAAACATTTCAACTTTTCAAAATATAAACATCACCAGTAATGGTATGCAAATTACAGTAATGGTGGTAAAAAGTTTTAGCACCATAATAATATTCCATTTTAAAATGAAAACATCTGTGAAATATAGTAATTCATTTTCATCAACTGACTTTACAGAGAATATTCTTTTTTTTTCCTTAGGAGCATCTATTTTATAATGAGCAACAGCTAAAAAGGAAATAAAATTAATAACACTATATCCTATGGTTCTTGTTTCAGAGCTCTCACCGTTTCATTTTGTTTCTTCAATTTTTCTTTTATATGCAATAGGAAAATATAATCTGCAATTACATACTGGCTTCTAGAAGAAAGCATCATCTTAGCTTTTATCTTAGGTGACTAAGCAAGGGGTTTCCTTGCTTAGGCAAAAATACACTTGTCAACTTACTTGAGTTCAGCAAGGTTATATGTTTAACTTCAAAGTTGATATAAGACCGTATTACAAAAGATTGACAGTTTTCCCAAAATATTCCATCCCATATCTTTCTTTCCAAACCTTGTGTATAGACATTGTTTGAAAAGCCTGAATCCTTTATTCTAGCATTTTTAACTTCTGAGAAAAAATTATTGATTAAATTGGGTTTATAATTCCCTTTTGTTATGACTTTACATAATTTAACTAAGTTTTCATTCAGGAATATGTCTATAAATGTATTTCAAAATTTATCGCTTTAGTTTACTTGATGCCCAATGGAAAAGCATATTTTGAGTGTTTTGGTTGTGATCACCTGATAAACATCAAAGGGGAAAAAAACCCCACTATGATAAGAATGTTTACCTATTCCTCATAAAGCAGATGGTGCACAAGTTAATCTTAAAAGGATTATGACTGAGCTGGTTTGGGGCACACCTTGTTTTGTTGCATATGTTTTTCTCCCAACACTTTGAGAGATTTTGTTTTGTTTTGTTTTTTAATTTCAGATGAATATGAGGGTACAAATGATTAGGTTACAATGATGTTTGCATTTGTTGGGTAAAGTCCCTTTGTAGTTGTGCCCCTCACCCAGGAGGTGTTCCATATACCCTTACATTGTGCCACAATCCTCACTCCCCTTTCCACATACCCCTCTTCCCTCAGCTTGAATTTAATTACATTTTTCTCTTATGTGGGTGTGTATTAGTTCTTCTACTGGCTTAATAGTCATATTAAACATTGGATAATAACTTTTCATTCTTGTAATAATTTACTAAAGACAATGTTCTCCAACTCTATCTGGTTAATACAAAAGATGAAGAATATCAATTTTTTATAGCTGAATAGTGTTCCATGGTATACATATACCACAATTTGTTAATCGATTCATGGCTTGATGGGTATTTGGGTTGATTCCACATCTTGATGATTGTAGTTGAGCTGTGATAAACAATCTAGTGCAAATATCCTTGTGATAAAATAATTTATTTTTCTTCTTAGTAAATACCTAGTAATGGGATTGTGGGGTCACAGGTAGGTCTATTTGAGAACTGGAGGAGTTCTTTGAGGATTGCCCACATTTCTTTCCAAAGAGGCTGTATTAGTTTGCAGTCCCACCAACAATGTAAAAGTGTTTCCTTCTCTTCACATCCACATCAGCATTGGCAACTTTGGGACTTTGTCGTGTGGACTATTCTCACTTGGTTAGGGGATATCTAGAGGTTGTTTCAATTTGCATTTCATGAGCATTTTTTCATGTGTTTGTTTTCCATCCATCTGTCTTCTTCAGGACAGGTTCTATTCATGTCTCTTGCCCAGTGATAGATGGGATTGTTTGCTCTTTTTTAGTTGATTAATTTGACTCTCTGTAGATTCTAGTTATCAATCCTTTGTTAGATTTATAACATGAAAGTATCTTTTCCCATTTGGAAATTTCTCTTTCTGCTTTAATTGCTGTGTCCTCAGCTGTGCAGAAGCTTTTTAGCTTAATTAAGTACTATTTTTTTATTTTTGTTGTAGTTGTGATTACCAATGAAGTCTTCATAAAATCTTTCCCTAGGCTGATATCCTCAAGAGTTTTTCCCACCCTTTCTTCTATGCTTTTTATCATTTTGTCTTGAATCTTGAAATATTTTATCCATTGTGAGTCAATTTTGCTAAGTGCTGAGAGGCAGGGGGCCAGTTTTGGTCTTTTACATGTAGTTAACCAGTACCAACTGTTGAATAGGAATTCTTTTCCCCAGCGTATATATTTATTTGGTTTATCAAAGGTCAGATAGTGAGAAGAGGCTAGCTTCATCTCTATGTTTTCTATTTTGTTCCATATACCTATGTCTCTATTTACGTGCCAATACCATGTTTTTTTGATCACTGTGGGCTTGTGATAAAACTTGAAGTTTGGTAGGGTGATGCCTCCAGCTTTATTTTTATTACTACGAATTGCCTTGGCTATATGAGTTTTTTTCCGGTTCCACACAAAATGAAGTACTATTTTCTTAAGTTTTTTAAAAACCATATTGGTACTTTCATGGGAACTGCATTAAATCTTTGGGTTGCTTTGGGTAGTATAGACGTTTTAACAATGTTGATTTTTTTCCGGACAAGAGCATAGTATATTCTTCCATTTGTTGATGTCTTCTGCTGTTTCTTTTCTCAGGGTTTCATTATTCCCTCTATAGAGTTCCTTCATCTCATTTTTGGTTATATCCCCAGGTATTTATTTTATTTTTATTATTTTTTTGTTTGTTTGCTTGTGTTTTGTTGTTGTTGTTTTTGTTTGTTTTGTTTTGTTTTGCTTTATTTAGCAGTCCCCAGCTGGGTTCAAACCCACCAGCCCCAGTACATGAGGCCAGTGCTCTAACCATTGAACTATGACTGCCCAGCTGTATTTTATTTTATTTTTTCCAGGCTACTTCCTCCCCAAACTGGAAACCACCTTTTAAAATAGTAAGAAATTTAATTATTATAAACTGTGGCATTGTGAATAGATTTATAAGGCTTTCTCCTAGGTGTCATTTATTTTTTATCTTTAATCTTAAAAGGCAAATTATATGGAAACATCACTATCATATATTGTATGAAGTCTCACAATTATGTTTGTGAATTGGCCACTATGTCCTAATACTGGCAGCACTATATATAACAACTCATTACGGTTTTAATAACCTTGGTATATCAGTGTCTCACACCTGTGTTCGTGTCAATAGGTGGCAGTGTCTAACGGAGTGGCATTTATCATTGTTGTGTATTTTTGTGTGCCATTCCAAGAATATTGGAGCTTGAATTAGAGCAATGAATTAACATTAAAATTCTTGCTGAATTTGGTAACAGTGGAAATGAAATCATGTTATTCTAAGTTTATGGAGATAATGCCATGAACAAAATGGCAGTGTACAAATGGATTACATGTTTTTTTTATGAGCGTAAAGTGTCACTGAGGAAGAGAGCTCAGGGTGGCCGTAACAAGCAGAACTTATGAAAACATTGCAAAAAGTCATTCATTTTCCTGTCAAAATTATCAGCTGACTGTGAGATACATAGCAAAACAAGTCAATATTGACACAGAAACAGGAAAATCTCAGTGGAAAGTCTTGGCCAACAACTTATGGCTCTTGCATCACAATGATGCACTATATCATATGGCACTGCTTGTGAAAACGTTTTAGCCTATAAACAAACAATTGTATTGGAACACCCTCTCTGCTCACCTGATCTGGCCCCAAATGTCTTTTTTCTTTACCAGACAATAAAGGAAATATTGAAAGAAAGACCTTTTGTGGACGTTCAGAAATTAATACAATAATAGTTCTGATGGCCCTTCCAGACAAAGAGTTCCAAATTGCTTTGAAGGGTGGATCAGGCACTGGCATCAGTGCATAGCTTCCCAAAGGGAGTATTTAAAAGAGATCATAGTGATATTCACCAATTAGGTAGGTAGTACTTTCCTAGAATGAGTTCATGAACTTAATTGTCTGATCTCATGTTTTTAGTACTGTAAAGAAAATAGAGTTTAATGAGTGAAAACACTTATCATAGAAATGATGTTCTGGAAGGGCAGTTGTCACAACAGTCATCGCTACTTAAGGAGCAAAGACAGGGGTACTTCCTGGAGCATACTGTATTGACAGGAATTATAAATTTACCTTTATATACATCATCTTTAATGTTCCAGGAAGGCTGCCACAAAGACCCTTCTATTAAAATATAAGAAGCAACAAGATCCTATTAGCCACTATCTTGGGGGTAAATAAAACAATGATAAAAGTAAATTCAAATTCTCAAATTTACTTCGCTCTTCATTCTGATGTAATGATGTACCATGAAGAATATATTTTAAGAAAATCTTTTACTGTACTGTAAACAAGTTTCCCAGAAATTTTTAGAGACCAGGTTGAAATGCATCAAGTCCAGCAGTATAGTGTCCCAGAATTTCTTCCTTATAAATAATTAGACAGAAACATTCTTAGCTGCTATGATGCAATAGATTACATAAAATCATGAAATATCCTCATAATATTTGATGATTTTAAAATTTAAACAATTTTTAAAAGTCATCACATAAAATAAAAATTTAAAAATTTCATAAATGATTACATTTTTAAAGAAAAGATCTAGTTTTGAGTAATTCTTAGAGGTAAAATAATTATTTAGGGAAAATAATAGATGTTTTAAAATCTGCTGAAGGCCTAAGGAAGGCCTGTGTAAAATAAATATCTTATTACAATTGTAAATATGCTAAAAACCACATATATACACAACACAAAATAAAAATTTTCAATATTAGTGGTTGCTACTGATTGTTAAAATCTTCCATTTCTGAATTATTTTGGTATATTACATCCACAATAAGGAGAAATGTTATAATAGGACATATTTTAGAAATGTATACATTTGCAATTTTCCTTATGTTTCTATGTACAAAAATAATTTTGAGAGAATATAAGTAAACTAAAGTATTATGAAAATTGTCTAAATAGGTTTCATTATTCACTTATTATGGTTAGCTTGCTCTAAGAAAATTATAGTGAATAGATGTAAATTAAAATATGTATTTAATATAAATATAATATAAATATGTATTTAACACAAATAAAGTGATAAAACATTCTTTGGTACAATATGACACAATATTTAATTTACAAAGTTTAGTTTTAGTTTATGTTGTCTGGCTGATTTGGCTTGCTGGATGAATTTGTAATTAGAAATTTTACTCTTTATTTGGAAATAAACCTCTCATTAGAATGTGATGGACTAAATATAATTTTTGTTTCTACTTCTGAATGATTACTTGCTAGAAGAATTAACTCCTCACTTTACAAAACTAGCAAATTAGATAAACTATATGAAATAATAATTTTCCAATTTTGTACAAATGACACTACAAAAATATCGTTCCTGAGGAAGAGAAACAAATAAAGTAGATATTACTGTTGACCAGCTTATTGGATAGAAGCAGTTTCCAGTCCCCTGCCTAGGAGAGCTTAAACCCAGCCCAGCAGTCTCATTAAGCTGAGGTGGAAGAGATCAGAATCAGGGGATACAGATAATTTTCATGGTAAAGTAACAAGAAGGACAATACTCTACACAACAGGAGAACTCCAGAAATCCTCCATAGGGTTTTCCAGACACTCAGGTTTGGTACTGATGTGCACATGTAAGAGAGGAAACTATCACAGATGAGCAAAGAACCACTAGGAAGCAGCAGATGAACAATTTTGGGAGATCCAACAAAGTTGGGAACCATTTGTGTTTATACATTGTACAGATCCTGAAATATATGAGGCACTAGATATAGTCCTCAGCAACTTGCCTTCAGAAATGGGTAAAATTAGACCATGAATAAAGGCTCCTCTGTAATTACTCTCAAAACCATAAAAACTCAAAAACTTAAATGTGATCCTTGAAACACACATCTACAAGTAACTGAACCATATACTAGAATAAAACTCAAGTACTCTTTAAAATAATACAACAGATTCCTTCAGCCAACAATGGAAAATTCCAATATCTGGCATCTAAGCAAAAAAAAAAAATTCACTTTGCAAAAAGGAGAGATATATAATACATAGGAGCAAAAATACTAGCAAAAATAAGAGCAATAAATGGAAAAACTCAGAAACAATGAGGTTAATGGAATGATCAGTCAAGACTTTAAAACAGATATAATAAAAATCGTAAGTGTATTCAAAATTATAAAGGAAAATATACACATGATTACAAGAGACATAGATGATATTCAAAAGATACAGTGGAACTTAAGATGAAAAGGATATCTAAAATGAAATATACATTATATGATACTTATGAAAGATTAAACCCTCAAGAAGAAAAGACCAGTGAACTCAGAGACAGAGAAATATTTTATATAAAATAAACCTTGATGAGAAAAAGGTCGAATATGAATTAATATAAACTCCATGACCAATGGTCTATCAAGCAATAAAACATATACGTAATTAGAAAATTAGAACTAAAGATAATTGAACACATTTACAATGCTGGTGGGACTGCAAACTAATACAAACTTTTTGGAAGGAGGTATGGCGGTTCCTCCAAGAACTCAAACTAGACCTCCCATTTGATCCTGCAATCACATTACTGGGCATCTACCAATAAGAAAAAAAAATCTTTTTATCATAAGGACATTTTCACTAGAGTGTTTATTGCAACTAAACTTACAATTGCTAAAATGTGGGTACAAACTAAATGCTCACCAACCCAGGAATGGATTAACAAGCTGTGGTATATGTATATCACGGAGTACTAGTCAACCATTTAATGAGATGGAGACTTTACATCTTTTCTATTAACCTTGATGGAATTGGAATACGGTCTTCTTAGTAAAGCATCATAAGAATGGAGAAGCATGAATCCTATGTACTGAATTCTAATATGAAGGCAATAGATGAGCTAATATAAGGGACACGGGTAAGGGAATGAGCAAGTGGGGAAAGGGGAAGAAAGATGGTGAAAGGAGGTTATGGTGTATGGCATACCTCTTGGGGGAAGGAAACAATTATAAGAGGGACTCGACCTAACACATGCAATCAGCATAACCTAATTATTTGTACCCTCAGTAAATCCCAAATAATAATTTAAAAAAAGGAAATAGAGGTAATTGAGTACATAATAATAAAACATAGACTTAACAGTGTATGAGTGTATATAACATGAAAATGCATAAAAACTATAATAAAATACTGAGGGGAAAAATGAAAGCATATTGCTATGTTTCTAACACTATATATGAAGTTGTAGGGAGACTGAAAAGTTATATATGTGTACTATGTGTGTATATATGTGTAAAACCTAGAGTAAACATTAACAAGTAATAAACAAAATTGAATAAATAACAGAGCTGAAAATGCATGAAGCAAACCCCACTGAAAGGAAATAGATAAATCTGTAAATGCAGTTAGAATTATGAATACTTCTAATATAAATGAACAAATAAACAAAAAAATCTACCAGTCTGTGAAGGACTTGAAGATTATTAAAAACTGACTTGACCAGACTGATCACTAGGATACTTACAACATTTCCCCACTAGGCATTCTTTTAAGCCTATTTGGATAATTTGGATATTACCAAGATAAACCATATTCTTGATCATAAAATAATCCTCAATGCATTTCAAGAATAGAAGCACATGAAACATTTTTTAATGATCACAATGGAATTAAATCGTGACTTAATAATGAATAGTTACCTGGAAAACCCTCCAAATATTTAAAATTAAGGCTCGGCACCTGTGGCTCAACGGGCTAAGGCACCAGCCACGTACACCTGAGCTGGCTGGTTTGAATCCAGCCTGGGCCTTCCAAACAACAATGACGGCTGCAACCAAAAAATGGCCGGGCGTTGTGGCAGGCACCTGTAGTACCAGCTACTGGGGAGGCGGAGGCAGGAGACTCGCTTGAGCCCAGGAATTGGAGGTTGCTGTGAGCTATGATGCCACAGCACTCTATCCAGGTGACAGCTTGAGGCTCTGTCTCAAAAAAAAAAAAAAAAAAAAAAAATTAAAAGATGAACTTTTAGTGAAATTTGGGTCAAAAAATAAATCACAAGACTAATTAGAGATTAGTACAAAAAGTTAAAATTTGTGAAACAAAACTAAGTCATTGCTTTTAAAAATAAAAAAAACTAACATTATCTAAAAAGTATTAGAAAAGAAGAAAGTTTTGAAATCAATTACATAATTTCCCCTTGATGAACATAGGAAAAATTAAAAAAGAGTGAACAACAAAATAAGCAGTATAGTATTGGTTTCAAAGTCAAGTATAAAATAAATATATGTGAATTTGTTCTAATATCAATGTTGACTAAATAAATACTAGCAAGAAAGAGACATCTCTTTCCTACAAATTGTCTCTATGAAATGGAGTTAATCTCGCCCCACCTTAAGTGTGGGGTGGAACTTACTGATTCATTTCCAATGATAGAGTATGGGAAGGAGAAAAAGTAATGTAAGAACTAATAGACCAGGCAGGCCTACCTTAACACCAACTTAACTAAACAATAAAGACTGACATCACTGTGGATGCCATTTTGATATTTTTATACTCCTGATATCATATGAGAAGAGCAATTTACTTCTAGGATATTATTCCCAAGAATTTATATGCCCTATCTAAAGATAAACAGATCATTACAGAAAATAAAAATAAAAAACATTTTACAAAATAACTGATGAAACACTCTTTAAAACAATAAAGATGATTAAAAACAATGGAAGATGGAGAAACTGTCACAGACCAGATGAGACTAAGAAGACATGATAACTAAATGCAATGTGGGATCCTGGACTGGATTCTGAAATAAAGAAATGACATGATTGTTGAAACTGGTGAAATCCAAAAATATCTGGTATTTAGTTAATGGTAAAATACTAATTTTGATCTCATAATTTTGACAAGTGTCTCAAGAGTGTGGAGGGATGATTTTTACTCTGTTTTCCACTTTCCTTTAAATCTAACATTATTCCAAAATAAAAAGTTTAGTTAAAACAAAAGGAAGTTATGAAACCTATATATAATCACATAGACATTCATGCGAATGATAAAACACAAATATAGTCCAGAAAGAAGGAAGGGGAGGGAGGGTGAAGGGAGGGGGATGGCAAATGGAGGGAGGGTATTTGGTGGGACCTCACCTAATGTGCACAATGCAAGGGTACAATTCAAAGCAACTAAGGGTATATTATAAATGTCTTACCACAAAAAATAAGTAAGTGAGGTGATGGGTATGTTAATCAGTTGACTTAAACATTCTATATTTTATATCAAATCATCACATTGTACCCTATAAATGCATACAGTTATGGTTTAATGAAATTTTTTAAAAGAAAGCTATTGAAGTGTATTATTATGAGACACAGGTTATTAGGTCAAAGAATATTGCCAAAGATAAAAACCTCATTTCTTATTCATAAAAGGGACACTGAATCGAGAGGACATAACAATCTTCAGTAGTCCTTTGCACATAAATAGAGTTGCACAATGTCTGAACCAAAACATGTTAGAAATTAAAGGAGAAATAGACAAATTCACAATTATATTAAAATATGTCAACACCACTAACTTAATAATTGATGTAACAGGTAGGCAGGAAAAGAATAATTATATAGAAGACTTTCATAACACGGCCAAACAACTTTACCAAAGAATGAATCACTTTTTTGAAAATCACCTTTCACCCTAATTACAGAATAAAATAGCCAGTGCTGAAGATGCAAAGAGCCTGTACAGGAAAAACTTGAGTATTGCAGAATTCAGCTTCACAAGAACCCCAGAGAGAAATTCATACAGTCTCCATGACATCTTAGTGACAATGACTGATCCAATTAATGTATAAAATGCATCAGGTAAGAACAAGGTTGATGTGGCTTCAGCAGTGGGGTAAAGAACTAAGAGTGGGTTGCTTCTCTCTGCCATCTAGAAGAGAACCCTGCACATGAAGAAGGGGATGGGTTCCTTCATAAGAATACACCCAAATGGGAGAATTTACAACAGCAGAAAGAAGTTTGAAGTTACTACCAAATATAGAACCTATGGTGGATATGGTCTGCATTAGGCAGCCAGATGAAAAACAGAGCCCCCAAAACAGACTGTAGTTGCAAATCTTTCCAGTGGGGTAATGTCCAAAAAATTATGAAAGCACTCCACAGGAGAAAGAGTTCCTTGTATACATCATTCATGTTCAGAGGGAATCAACACCATAATAGTACCTATCAAGGAAATTGTTCATGCCTTTTGTTCTTCACAGACTCACCCATATTTTCACTGATCACAAAACATCCCTTTTGTCATGTGTTTTGCTGCTCTTATTACCAGATACTGAGAATAATTATCTGACCTTTTAATAGATTCAGATGAGTCTGGTGCTTAATACAAAAAAATTATACCACCCCTTCCCATAGTGCCATCATGGAATTCTATGCTTTTTATGTTTATTATAATAAAATAAATCTGGAAATAGTGACACCCAATGGTATTTGGGTATTTGTGTTCTTTCCCATAGATACTGAGAGAAAGTAGTAGTTAGTAGTTCCACAAGTGTGTGTGTGAGGGTTTATTGATTGTTTTGGGGGAAAAAAAGATGAAATCTATTAAATATTTGTATAATTATGTAGCAATCACTCAGGCCCACAGTTGCACAGCAGAGCACATTTATGGAAAACAAATCCTTGAACGTAATTACAATGAAGCTCCATCAGACTCATTTACCCAAGGGCATGGATGACAACATTCTGAAAGGAGATCATTATACACACATACATATACATACACACATACATATAAACTCACACATACACGTACATATTTACACACCAATATACCTATCCACACATGATATAGGGATACAACTGTGAATGCTATCGTGCAACCTTACTCAATATGGTAATCAGAAAGATATGAGGTCTGACAATTAAGTTTAAGAACTAATTCTAGGAAAAAAATGCCACACACTTCCTTGTTGAATATGACTACAGTCACCTTTGAAGGACTCTCCTTGAGAAACTATGCACCAATGCCAGCACCTGGTCCATCTGTCAAAGCAATATGGAACTCTTTTTCTGGAGTGGCCATCAGAGTGGTTGTCATATTGTACTTGGCATCCTGAATGCCAACAAAATGTCTTCCTTTCAATATTTTCTTTAACTTCTGTTAAAATGTCACTGGGGGTCAGATTAGGTGTGTAGGGTGGGTGTTCCAATACAGTAATTGTTTACTGGCTAAAAACTTCTTCACAAACAGTGTTGTGTGAGCTGCTACACAGTCATAATGCAAAAGCCACACCTTTATCAAATCGAGATTTTCAGTGAAGATTTTCCTGACTGTTTTTCTATCAGTGTTTACTTGTTCTGCTAAGCTTCTCACAGTCAGCCAATGATAATGATGTACAATTCAATGAATTTTTGCCATGTTTTCATCAGTTTTACTTGCTACTGGCTGCCCTGATTGCTCTTCAACAGTGACACTTTCTTTTCCCTCAGATAAACACTTAATCCATTCCTACACCGACATCGTCTTCATGGCATTATCCTCATGAACATGGACTCACATGCCCCTGATTTCACTTCCTCTCTTGCCAAGTGTAACAAGGAACTTAATGTTGTTCATTGCTCTAATTCAAACTCTGACATTTGTGGGATGGCACACAAAAACACCTAACAACAATCACGAACACCACTCAGCAAGATACCACCACACATCCTCACAAACACAGCCGTGAGCCACTGATATACCAAGGTTATGAAACTTTATGGAGGTGTTTGTACAGTGCTGCCACCATCAGCACACAGTGGCAAGTCTGTGAAATTAACTGTCAGAACTCGTATGATTAACTCTAAAGACTGTAGGTTTTATGGTCTAATAAAATATCATAAAAACAATCCACAGTGCTTCAACCTTACTCTTTCAAACTTCTTATTTCAAGAAATTTTAATTATAATTAAAGTAGTATTTTTTGCATTATATTCCAAACTACTTATTATTCTTTTTTTTCTATTTTATAAGAACTTTATTGAAGTATAATTGTTATATAAAAATCTGCACGGATTTAATGTGCATATTTTGGTGATTTTCTACTTATTATTCTTTATAAAAATTTTTAAGGTTCATGATTACAGAGAGTATTTGTACATTATTGTTTTAGGAAAAACTGACATGAAAAGGGAATGACTGACCCCAGATTCATGTCTCACCCTTAGCACTAAATAGTAAAATTTTCCATAAATTAGAAAGCATTAGACCTTTACTTCATCTATAAAGATCTTTGATAAAATTAATTTTTTGTCTCTCTATTACTGAAATGTCACAATTAAAAGTGTATTCATAAATATAGATTGTTTTTCCAAGCTCATCTCTGTAATAACTTTTCATTGATATATTTAAAAAGATAATAAGAAGAGAAAATAGTGCAAAAAATCCTAGATAATCTCCTATGATAACATGATGAGAAAATAGGCTACTGATTCACAGATTCTCCTAAAAAATTTGTCAAAATACTAGATTTTCTTGTCTATGTTCATCTATGAGAGCTCATGCTAACTCCTAATTAATTGAATCATGAACTTCAAAAAACTCACAAGTGACTCGTTATAGACTTCATGAAAATGCTGTTTCTCATGTCTCTGGCATTTTTTCACACTTCCAACACGGAGAGGTTTGTTTCCTCTTAGAGACTCAGCGAAGGGGATAAGAGTAAGTGGCCGTCATGGCCTCCCTCTCTGTGTTGGCTGCTACTTCAGACCTCATTCTCCTTCTGCCTCACCTGTGCTTTAGCCACACTGTTCTTCATTTCGTTGATCCTTCGCAGCTTGCTCCCACCTTGGGGCCTTTGCTATTGCTTAACTCCTACAGTAAATCTTTGCACTGGCAACTCCTCCTTATCATTCAAGTGTCAAGTTACTTCTTGCCTCTTTAAAGAGTATTTTCTTATTGTACAATATAAAGACAGCCCCTTCTACCCCAATCATGTCTATCCCTCTTATACTACCTTATTTTGCCCACAAAAATCCTTCTTGTTGGCTTGGCGCTGGTGGCTCAACAGGCTAAGGTGCCAGCCATGTACACATGAGCTGGTGGGTTCGAATCCAGCCCGGGCTCACCAAACGACAATGGTGGCTGCAACCAAAAAATGTCCGGGCGTTGTAGTGGGTGCCTGTAGTCCCAGCTACTTGGAAGGCAGAGGCAGGAGACTCACTGGAGCCCAGGAATTGGAGGTTGCTGTGAGCTGTGATGCCACGGCACTCTATCCAGGGTGACAGTTTGAGGCTCTGTCTCAAAAAAAAAAAAAAAAAAAAACACCTTCTTGTCTATAAATATCTCTTTCCCTTTTTTCTTTTCTTATTTACCGTATCTCTCTTAATCTCTGTACTTTAGCTGCCCTATATATAGATAATAGCTACATGTAGCCATTTAAATTTAAATCAAATAAAATTACCAATATAGTTTCTTGGTCATATTAATCATATTATAGAAAAGTAAGACCTGTCTGACTTAAATCTAAGTGTTTGTTTGGCTACCACATAAGCCAGCACAGCTTATTTCAGTTAGTTCTAATAGATATTGCTACTATGTTATACAAATTTCAAGAGTCAAAATCTTTGCTGATTTTTTTCACAGTTGTTTGTCTAAAGTCTAGAAGAGTTCCAGGTGCACAACAGGTACTACACTAGTATTTGTTGAATAGGATGCTAAGTAAAAGCCAGCGCATTTTAGCTTCCTCCAATAATACATACAAAACACACACACACACATGCCTGCACACACTGAAATAATTTGCCAATGAATAAACCACAAAAGAACACAAGACCTATTAAAAATACGAAAGATATTGCAGATTTTAGGTAAACATTTAAATTCAGACAACTCCATTTATGGTTATATAGCTCTCTTTCACCTTCATTCTTTCTCAAAGAGACATATGTAAGGAAACAAGACACAATTATAAAAATGTCCCTTTTATATACGCTAAAGATAAAAGAAGATGCTGCAACCATAAAAGTAGAGAGAGAAGCGATGAAGAAAAATCAGTTTAAGATAAAGAGTAATTACATGAAAATGAAAAACATGATTGGTAAGTGCAATTCCTTGATTGAAGCCGATTACCACAGAAAACTGAACTGAAGGAGAACACATTTGCCTATAACTCTTAACAAAAAAGAACAGAGAGGGGCTGGAAGTTAAAATTGTATAAGTTAAGAATATATCCATAAGATTCTCTCTCTCTGTAAAAGGCAACACATAGATGATAGAATGAAATAAGGGTGATAATTTAAAATGTTAATAACAGTAAAATAAAACTGTCTTGCCGACCTACGTTTTCAAGATGGAGTTTCAGATATAAATAAATGGAAGATAAATAAGTTTAAAAAATAATACTTCAGGAAAGAGGTAAAATTATTCTAAAACTTATACCCCCTCCACCCTAAACCAACACACCCCAAAAGATTTTAATGTAGAAAGGTTTAAGAATTTTCTGCCACAATGAATAACAGAATGAGTGAAGTAACGTTGAAAGAGGTTTCCTTTCTGGTAGAAGGAGAGGAAAGAAGTAAATCCTAAGAACTAAGGGAAAAAATTCTATGTTCTACATTCACCCAATTATAATCATTTAGAATTCAAACTAAGGTGAGTGTTTTCTTTCACTCAATCTGAGATTTCCAGATAAAGTGGGTTGTCTATTCTATTAAAAGAACCAAGATAAATCAAAAATCAGTGGCAATAACAGAGATTTCACTCCTGCCTGGCTGATGAGGAACAAGTGGGTATGTATTGACCCACGTCCCAGATTACTGTCAGAATTCTAACTTATCACTGAGGGTAAAGAAATTAAGGCCCTTAATCGTTTTTATCGAAGAGTAGTCTCTTGAGATATTTTCAGAACTGGTATTAATGGCTCCTTCCACTCAACTTTCATATAAGAAATTTGAGCACATATAACAAGCCTTATCTCTGGAATAGCCACTGGATTCTGGTATTCGACTCTGCCTGTAAATGGAGTTTCAAATATTCAATGGAAGAACTTACACTCCTTTACAATCTTTATAAAAGGAGGCTGTCATACATCAGGATTTCTGTGTAGCGAGATCAATTGTTTAATCTTCCAATTACACAATCACAAAAGAGAGAGGAAGATTAACTGAAAACATTGAAAAAAAATTTGCAGAACAGAAACTGCCTTATCTCCTTTTGCATGTTTAAGGAAAATGTAGTGTTACTTCCCTAAGAAGAATTCCAGAGGTAGGGTGATTAAATTGATGGCTGAAATATTTGGTCATGAACTCAGGCTCTTTCTGTCCTGCCATTCTTTAGCTACAACTTCAGGCCAGCTCCTCTGACAGTACTAAAATTCCTGCCACAGCTACAGGCATCATTTGCTAATAACACAGCATCCATTGTAGAAAAAGTGACTGTGTCTTCCTGAATGTATCCCTTTTGGTGAGTCTGGAAATCTTTTCCAGAAGCATTCATCAGCTTTCTCTTTCATCTAATTGATTGGAATCATGTTATTTAACAATTGCTATAACAATCACTGGCAAGGGAGATGAGATTGCCAAGATGGACTTCAACTAATGAGAATTTAACTCTCAGCCAGAAATAGTCACTCAAAGCTGATTACTGTAAAATTATGTGGTCTAATTAATAAGAAAGAAAGAGAGAGTGGGTGTTAAATAGGCAATGGATAGTGCTGTTGGACTGCTCAACCCCTAAAACTAGTTTACAAAAATAAATGGCATTTTTAGCAAAAAGCCACATAGACAAATGGAGTGTCTTGAAAATCTATTGTGTTGTTGCTCAGTAACTACTGGTTCGATTTCATCTCTGCCAGTTGGATGTTGATAAACAATAGCCGGGCTGTAGTTTTGGCCTTCTCTGACTGTAACAACATATGGCAGCACCACAGGGCATGGAGGACAGGAAATTGCTATTTATAGACTCAAGTAGAGAGACAGGTAGCAATGCCAGAAACCAGTAGGTCCCTGGAGCTGCGACGGCCTCTACTTTTCTGACAGATGGCATTGCACAGAACAAAACCAACCTATTGGTCCCAAGAGACTTAGTTCTCACTAGGTTCACTAGATGCAGTAGTACATTTTTAAATTGAAATAGGGTTTCTGGAGAGCAGAATTTATGTTTCAGAGAGTACTGTTCTCCCAGCAACATACTGGCTAAATTGTGTAGCAGAAGAATTGGAGTAAAGATTTTTTATGTTAAAATGACATCAAATTATTAAGTAAAGTGCTATGTGTGTATGTGTATTTATGTATATGAACTTGTGCATGTACATGTGTTTATGTGTATGTGTATATATGCATAGATCTTTTATATGAGCTGAAGAACTATTCCAGGACAGAAAGTCCTTCAGTGTGGTGTCTACGAACCCCAGTGAAGTCCTGTAGCTTTACATCTGGTTAATAACAAGCTCCCGTGTATAAAAAGGTAGCACTTGACTTCTTTTAATGAAAGTATTTGCATGATGTGTCTCATCTCATGCATCATTTTTTGCATAAGGTACAAAGAAAACTACATTGTCATATTTATGTGAAGAAATTATAACTATAAATATTTATATTTTAGTTAGGCATGTTTTTAATTATCCCAAAGTACATTTTACCAAAAAAATAATCGAATTTAGTAACATAATATGAAATAACAGACCTTACCAAGTTAGAGGACAAAAGACTAAGTTGTTGGAAAATTTGCTCACCTGCAAAAAAGACTTAGTTTAGGGAATGCACTCTTCTTTCATTGTAAGTATAAAACAAAAGCATAATCTTCAAAAATTAATATCCAAAGTTAACTAAAGAGTAACTGAATAGCCAGATGTTGTGGCAGGCACCTGTAGTCCCAGCTACTCCAGAAAGCTGAGGCAAAAGGATTACTTGAACCCAAGAGTCTGAGGTTGCTATGAGATATCATGCCACAACACTCTGCCCAGCGTGGCAAAATGAGACTCTGTCTCAAAAAAAAAAAAAAAAGAAAAATGGTAACTATGAAGTTTAAAGTTATGTGCTTTTGGGGTGTTGCCTGTGGCTTAAGGAGTAGGGCACCGGCCCCATGTACCAGAGGTGGTGGGTTCAAACCCCGCCATGGCAAAAAAATAAATACAAAATAAAATAAAATGAAATAATGTGCTTTTGATTTCTAACTTCTATTTTTTTCCACTGTCTTATGCAAAAGAGTAAATGCTATTGATGGTATGTGGGACCATTTACCTTTAGATCTTTATGTACTTTATGAATGCAAGAAGTCATTTGGGACTTTGGGACTTTTAATTATTGTCACAAGAAAAAAATGCTAGATGATTATTATGAGTTACTTATTTGTGATAGACCAAGAGACATTTAAAAGAGTAGAAATGATTGCAATCCATAGAAAAATGGTCCACTATTCAGTTATATATACCCTAAAATAAGTAACAGTAATTTGGCAATAGGCTCATTTAATAAACTGAGCTTTATCACTATTAGTTTCTTGTAAATGAAAAAATATCAAAAATGCATCAGGCAAAGCACTTAAGAACATTAAAAAGAGCAATTCATCTGAAATAACACAAATAATCTCATGCTAAAATATTATGCATATTGTAGTATATTTACAATTGTAATAATTTAAGTATCTTATAATGCAAAATAATTTTATTTGCTGTCTCTAAGAAATAAAAACAACTAAGAATATTATGAAAAAATAAACCAAATGTTGCAAATGATTATTTGGCCTACTTATCATGTTAGTCTGCATACATAATTACGTTTTAGAAGAGCAAGTAAACACTAAATACTTGGACTTGCCATCTTATTTTTTGTTGAAATAGTCACGATAACTGTGCCCATAGATTGTTTTAAAAATAACCTCCAAAAAAACTGGCTATGTTGAACTCATCACCTAAAAAAGAGTGGTTTAAATGTAATGAGAATGTGATATATGAGCAGGGAGGAATCTTGTTAATTAATGTTGGTTTTTAAAACGTGGTATATGTATCAATTTCCATATTAGCAAAATGATGTTAGGATTATGTTCATGCAATTTCAATAGGATTTTGATTTAGTGATAAGTCAACACATATTTATTAAATACTATGTATTTAGAACCCAAATTTATATCCATAAGCAGTACAATTTGTGGTACATATGTGATTAAAGATGCAGCTATGCGATTCACTTATTCCCTTTACCTGGAGGAGTGGGAATGGTGCTTCTAGGAAGGAAAAAAATGTTGAAGGCACTGTCTACTCTCCTTATGACACCTGATTAAAAAAAAAAAGTCTTACAGAAGAATGCTAATCTATGGAATACTTATGGCAATGGAACTACTTATGGTAAACTTACCTGAATTCCATCGCTCCCTGGAAAATAAGAAAAAATTATGCAGGTGTCTGCAGGCAACATGGAGATGTTTTATGACCTAAGGCTCCTTCATGTGAATGAGGTGACTGTGTCACTCCTAGAACCCCAGGCTGGACCTGATGCATCTGATATGAATGAAACATATCACAGAACCAACTTGAGGATCCTTGAGTTCTAATTGTCTCTTGGTTAAATTATTAGTAAAGACTGATAAGAACTCTGAATAATAATGGCTCTGACTCTTGACAGGACTTGACTCTCTTTTCTAATTATCTTACTTTGCATTTGGATAGTCTAAAATTCCAATCAAAAAACCCCAGAAAATGCATGAACAATATGAATATTTCATGTGTTAACTATAGTTGTTCTGATTAAACTGTCTTGTTAAATTTCAACCTGTGGTTATGAAATTTTCATCTTAACCTACCAATATGCATATGGAGGCAACTTAGCATTGCAGAGGAAAGTGAAGACTGTAGCATCAGACAGGTCGAGTTCACATCCAGATTCATCTTAAAAAAAAAAAAAAAAACACAAAAACTCATCGACTTTGGCTTCAGTTTTCATTTTCGGGAAATGGATATACACATAGAAGTAGAACAGTGTTTCTCACCCTTTTTAGATCACGGCACACTTGCATGTATAGTTAAACTTCCGTGGCACACTTAAATTATTTTGATTAAAAAAAAGAGTAAAGTAAAGAATATACTTACTATGCTTTGAACTTTTCAAAAATAATTTAATTAATGATCTTTAAAAATTTTCATGGCACACTAGTTGAAAATCACTGAACTAGAACCTCACGTATTTGTTCTGAAATTTTAATATAACACATCATATAAAAAGCAGATAAAATAATGTTATAAATTCTAAATATTATCTTTTAATTTAATTATCTAAAAGCATAACCTGAAATGGTTGCTTTTAGAAATATATTAAAAGAAATGTTTTATGAATATCTGACAAGAAGGTTTTCTAGACAAAGTATTGGTATATATACAATATTATACATATCCAAAACCTTTATATAACTATTAATTTCTCATAAATTTATTATGGGATAAATAAAATATATTTGAGTTTGTTTTGTTTCTTTTTACTCATGTTTTTATTTGTATGTTTCATGCTAGGCTAAGCCCACAATTATTAGGGACTGTAGCAGAGAGCTATCTAAAAACATGCAGGGAGTCATGTTTCCTTCTGTGGTACAGATTTGTTACTAGGAAGCAGATGCCTATCTAGCGAATACATTTTCTAGAACTTTTAGCATTTAAGAGGAGCAATGTGATCATGATTCCTAATAGAAAGAAAGAAAGGATGTGTTCCTTCTCAACCACAGTATTCAAACGTACATTATTCCACCCCAACTTTTAGTATGACCTGACTAGAAGCTAAGAACTCCAAGGCCCACCTATGTCACAGAGCTGCAAATGGGAGAAACACAGAACCCTGAACCACAGAATGAAATGCTACCTACCAAGCCCTTTTTTCATACCCTTATACATACGGCAAAATAATTTTTTTCTATTTTCCATTGTGTAATTCTGTGGTGCTATATCTATTGTTATTGTGATAAGTTCTGAGTATTGCTAGGTTATCTGTTCCTATGGTTAGCATTACTGTCTGTAGTACAAATTAAAACTTTTAATTGGAGTCAAGTAGTGAAGTTTGTTTCTTTTTATTGGATTTGTGATGTCTCTGAAAATGTTTATTATAATTGGGATTGGATTTTGAGAATGCTTGATAAAGGACTTTAGAATATAAGGCCAGATAAGTCAGGTACCCAGTGACTACTTGGCCCACTGAAAACACTCATCTATGTCTTCTTGACCGAATGGCAAGTGGACATAGACATTTTTTTGACAGATCCAATTTAACCAAAAACATATGAATTTGATAATGTGACATCTTAATATCTGTTTTCTGTTTAATCATATGTCTAGATTGAGCCCTGAAATTGCAGACGCTTATAAGACCATTTGCCATCAGGACATTATCACCCCTGTTCATACCTTACACTTGGATAGAGAGATTTAGCCATAAAGGGAACAGATAGTTTATCTCAGTACCCTTACTGAAATTAACAAGTATATCATAGCATGAACAAATATCATCAGTAGTTAAAGATAAAGAGGGGAAAATCTGTAGATATTGTTTGGATAAGTCAGACAATGTTTCCTTCTCTAAGATACAGAAGAAAGCCAGTGAAACTTCAGAATATGGCATTGCTTTGTGCCCTGTAAGAGGGGTAAAACTCTCCAGCCCCAGAGGTAAAGCAGCAACCATAGAGTGCCTGATGATAGTTTTAATTAATTAGAGTTATATTTAAATTTTTGCAAGCATAACTGTTTTCTTCCATATAAGGCTTGTTAGAGCAGTATTTGGGTGAACTTTTTTGAGATACCTAGAGAAATCCACTAAAGATCCCTTAAGAGTAACTCATTGTGCCATAAAGCTGACATTCAAAGGCTCAGATGGAACAACAGATAAGATAGGTCAAAGGACCTTAGGTCCTTTCATTTAATCTAATTCAAATAAAGAAAGAAGAGTAGAGTGAACGAACACCTGCACCCATAGAAAACAAGAGAGTAGGTTGGTGCAATACGAATTTAAGAACAGGCATCAACTCACTGTACCATTGCTAATATTCCAAACTCCTCCTGGAACTTTAACTTCTGTTGGTGGAGGTGAGGTCAGTGAAATAAATTACATATCAATACTTTGAATTTGGATCTTGATATTTAGTTTCAGGAATTAAAATGAAATTGTACATAGCAGAAGGTATTTAAAAAATGTGTAGGTTATGTTCTAAATGTTAACTACATTCATGGTAGAAAGTCATGACAAAAAATGAAAAAAAATACAATGAATAAAAACTAAAATCATTTCTAGTTGTTACATTTCAGGCACAGTCATTAAATAAACCTATAAAAATTACGTTTTTTACATACTTTTTCTGATATAGTATCTTTTCCCACTTATCCAGTGGGATCTCCATGCATAAAATACAACACCAAACCAAAAAAATAATCTATTAAGTTTGTAAACATCATATCATGCATTAGTTAAAATCGATTAGATGCTATACAAATATGGAATTATTTCTATGTTTATTTTTTATTAACTTCAGCATACAATAAAAGCAAAATATGAAGGTTTTCCCTTGTGTGTAACATGTAAAAAGTAAACAGTTTTAGTGGGTTTGGGTAAGAATTTGAGGATTTTTTTCACTAAAACTTTACAGTTTTTTTTCAATTTTTAATAAAATTACTTGAATTAGCTAAAAATTAAAAGTGACTTAAAAGAAAAGAGTTGTGGAAATAGTATTATAAAATGTATAATTGAATATAAAATTGCTTCACTTTGCATTTACTGAAGGACAATTTATGTATTATAAGTCACATAAACAAAACTTGAATTTGATATTTTTTAATATACTTTAAGTTTCCTGATTTCTTGCAGAATACATATTTGATAGATTTGCCACCAAAAAAAAAAAGAAAAAGAATTGATTTAAAGTACTACTTCAACAGAAGTATTCATATGACCCAAATATGCTTTGACATTCTTTAGTTTAGATCACAATTTCTGAGTGACATTAGGTACGTAGATATACAAGATACACAAAAGGGGTGAAAATCATTTGTTCTCTAAGAATATCCTGTCCTTGTAAATGAAAAGTATCTGTTATGAGACAATATTTGACTCATGCAACTAAAAATCACTGAAGTATCATTCATTGCTATATGGCAGAAGATTGGCAAAGTTAATAATCATAACCTTTTCTTGCATTTTTATTTAATAATTCCTAAACCTGGGTGGCGCCAGTGGCTCAAAGGAATAGGACGTCAGCCCTGTATGCTGGAGGTGGCTAGTTCAAATCCAGCCCTGGCCAAAAACTGCAAAAAAAAGGAAAATAAAATAATTCCTAAAATTAATATCAGGGATATATCTGTATCTCTCCAAATATATGCATGTGTGTATCTCATATAATATCTTAAATGTTTAAAAAATCATTTTGTTTCAAATTTTCATATTATACTTAATGGTAAATTCTTGCTCTTAAAAAAACGACTCATTTTGATATCATCATTTATGTAGTTTTAGATGACATTAAGAAGGAAAGGAATTAAATTTTATGACTAGAAATGCACCCCAAATTCTAAATAAAATAAATGTGCTGATTTAACAGTATTATGGATTGTTAAATTATTTTCCTGAATGCTAAAATTCTCTGTTTAGTCTCACATGCTACACTGAGATCATTCTCTAGGAAAAATAAAATAATAATGCCTCATTGGCTAGCTCCGTTTAATCTGACTACCATTTCTTTTACATTTTAAAATATTGATATAAATCTTATTTGCCTCTCTTTTGAAAAGTCAACAGTATGTTTTTTGCCATGCTTTCATAATAAAATTAACTTAGTTATCTTTATGAATTTAACCAAATCCACTTATTTATGATATTTAATGTATCGTTTCTCAAACTGATGTATTAAATAAACTTTGGTCATGTATCACAAATTTATCTCAAGTTCCTAAATTAAAATACTGTCACTTCTACCAGGGAATCTTGCAAACATCGTTACTTTTCTGTAACTTATTAAAGGGCCTAATAGCAGGTGCTGCCATGTTCTTGACACAGGAAGGTAACTCCCAACTCTGGTAATCACTTGAAGTCCCAGTGGGTCTTTGGCTTTAGTCGCAATGTTCAATCAACAGGCTAAACAACGGGAGAAATATTTACATTATTTCTTGGATAGGGGTGGTGTTCTCCTGGAATTAGGGTTTGTAACACCCTCTTTTTGACTAGGTATGGTCAAACAAGAACTGTTGTGGCTTCAGGTGTATGACCTGAAGGAGCTCTTAAGGACTCCCGTCCTTCCAGCAAAAGGATGGTCAAACGGATACCTTGGATCTAAATTGCTAGCCATGAGAAAGGTGGTCAGACATGTCTCATCATGCCCCCTCTCTGCTTAAGGATGTCCTTTGTAGCTCATTAACAGGCTTAACATTATGCAGGACAAACATGCTGGTTCTCCTGGAAGGTTTCCTTACAACTTTATGACAATGAGGGGATAATAAAGAGCTGAGGTTAAGAAGCAGTTGCTGTCTCCATCTTCTTGGTTCTAACTTACTGGACTTTGTCCCGCACCTATTTTGTTTAGATCAGGGTGATTCCTGATTCAGTTAAGTAATACCTGCTAGTTCTCTGTCCCACTAGGAAGAATTAATTTGGGCAACATCTCAAATTGGATTTCTTCTTCAATATACTTTAAAAGAAGAAGTCTTCAGATTTGAAGACCTTGTGAGCACCATAAAACTGAAGAAAAAATAAAAGACCTACATTTTAATGAGTTAAAGAAATAAACAGATACACTAGTGTGTGCTAATTGATATTTAAAATGTTTCTTTTCAAAAGGAACTTCGAGTACTCCAAGAAAAGTATGTTACTTATGGTCTGTAAAAAAATTATCCTAAAGGACGTAGTGTTCTTTAAGACTCCAAGGGGCAGTGTAGAAAATAATTACACCTCAAAAAAAAAAAAAAAAAAAGTGGCTGTGGAAATGAATTCATTCTTGAAAGAGGCGTCTTTTGTTTCAGGAATTGAAATTAGCTCCTGCTAATGGAGTTCAATCTGGCCTTATAAGGGTGGTTGTAACAGAGGAACATAAAGCTTGCATGAAAGGATTATTAAGGAAATACCCAACAAATTGGTTGAACCTTAGTTTGAGTTGCAAACTGCAGTGTGACTAATTTACAATTTATTTAATGTTTTGCTTTGCCTCAAATTGATCCCTTAAGACAGTGGATCTCACCCTTCCTAATGCCACGGCTGTTTAATACAGTTCCTGTGGGTCGTAACCCATAGGTTGAGAACCACTGCCTTAAGATGTATTTATGGCTAAATCGTTGAACTAAATTTTCAACACCAGTTGGATAGTTCAACTAACAGAAATAGTTTAAAACTGAAAGCTGACATAAAGCAGGAGCTATTTCTGTTGGAACTCATTTTACAGAGTTCTTATGTAGCACTAAATAAAAACAGCCCTAAATCTCCCAACTGCCTCTGCTAATGTAATCATGGAGGGCAAATCTTCTCTGTGATTATTCCTTATTTTAGCTTAGTTAAATGTATATTCACATACCGTGCTTTCTTTTAAGGATGGACATTTCTGTGCCAGTCTTGTGTCATGGAATTGCATTTTATTTTTATCACTTGCATTACTGATAGGATTTTACAGGCAAATAGACACATCTATGGGCTTTTATATTTCAGTGCAAAATATTTCTTATATTGGCAAGTTCTTCATTACTCATATTAAATCAAAACTCTTTATTGACGTATGTATACTCTTATTTCTTGAACATTATATAGCTTGTTTTCTGAAATTAGATACAATTTGAACTGAATAGATTGATTTAATTTCACTAAATCAGTAGTTCTAACTCTTGAACATACATTAACGCAAGATCTTTGATTTGGGGGTTTTTTTTGCAGTTTCTGGCCGGGGCTGGTTTGAACCCACCAGTTCCAGCATATGGGGCCAGTGCCCTGCTCCTTTGAGCCACAGGCGCCACGCATTAATGTAAGATCTTTGGAGGAACTCAAAACATGCATTCTAAGACTCACTTTCAAATCCTTTTATTGGAAAAAGATAGGATCCTGATTGGGAATCTGTCATTTCATCAAACACTTTTAATGATTCTGTTTCATATAATCTTTCTTAGAATACACTTCAAAAAATACTAATTTATATACTGTAGGCAAGGATGTCTTTAAAATAAAACAATAAGTGGTTTCCTTAACTGTTTTCATTTCGTTTTTAAGAAACCATTGTTGGAGACTGGCTAATTGTTAAATAATACAAATGAAGAAAATCACTCCTTTAAGATACTAGATTTTACATTTGGTAATTTATAAGGTACATGTTAACGTAATGTTTTTTTAGTGATAAGGCTTTTACACACTCCATTCGGTCACCATACTCATTAATTAGAAGCTGAATTAGATACTGATTAAGTAGAAGAATGTTTAGACTATGTTTAGTTTTATTGTTGTCATTTTTGTTGCTGTGTTTGAACTTCTAAAAATCTGAGATGTGGATCTAATACCTTCATATTCGTGGTTATTATCAGCATTGCTATTTTAGATGACACACTACCTGTCATAAGCCTAACAGTGATCCCAGAAACATGGATTCACTCTATATTAAGCTCTTCTAAAATTAACTGTGCTTATTTTACTAAAATGATACATAAAGTGATATCTGTCACATAATTGTAAAGAGATTATTATACAGAATGTCCATAAAATTCATGTGCAGTTTAAAATGAACATATTCTACTTAGTAAAGTATCTCAAGAATGGAAGAAAAAATATCCAATGTACTCAGTACTATTATGAACCCAATTTACAATCACTCACACTTTCACACGAAGAATTGATCACAACTATGGCCCAAGATGAAGGAGGGAGGAGGGAGGATCCCTGGGATGGGGGGGTCAGATGGAGGGAGGGTGAATGGGGGGATCACACCTATGGAGCATAATGCAGAGGTACATGTCGGATCTATTGGTACAGAGTATAAATGTCTTAACACAATAACTAAGTAAATGAGATGAGGTATATATAAACCAGTGTGATGTCAACGCTCCTAATTCTATATGAAATCAGCACATTGTACCCCCAAAATGCATTAATGTATACATGATCTATGTGTTTATGAATTAATACAAAATAAAAACTAAAAAATTGCACACTATTTTAAATTGCACACAAACTTTATGGCCACCCTGTATAGTACACCAGTCACTATTTTACAAGAATTGATTTGTTTTACTGTTTAAGATACCTCTGTCTTCTACTGCTCGTTCACATCATTAACTACAATTTTCCTCCAGAGGATTTGTATCCATTACAATTTAACCAGGAAAACAGACACAGCTTTACATTTTAAAAGAGAGAAACTGTAATGCAAGGACTTGGTTATACAAGTCACAGAAAAGCGGATCAGGCTAGGAGATTAGCAAATGCAGGAAGCCTCTACTGTCCCAAAAGTGGAGAAGAAAGGTGGAGACAATGCTACTAAAGGCCAGTGTCTGAGTGTCCTGGGGAAGGAAAATGGAATGAACAAGGAGGGCTCTTCTTCAGGAATTCTGTCCCTAGAGAGACACTGTCTGAGGCAGAGAGGAGCAGTGGACCAAACCCACTTTTCCCTCTACTTTCCTCCTTTAATCATGCATCAGGAGTCTTTATTGAAAGTAACCAGATAGCAGCTGAGTAATAGACCAGCTCCTCTGGTAGAGTAGATTAAAGGAGGACGGGGATCTGAGAACAGAATGCCCAGGTTATGCACAAAGTTCAATGTACTCATACTTCCTTCTGCATTGAAGTCTTTGATCCTGCTTTTGTAAAGCTTCAGGTTTAGAGTGACACAAAGGTGCAGTTGCTCCTAACCCGGTGAAAATACATTTCTAAAGAAATTAAAAAAATAACATATGAATGAAATAACCTGTTTCTTTCCCCTTAATGTCACAAGGGTGAACAGAAACATTAGGTCACTTAAGCACAAAAGCTCAAGTGATTTAATTATATTCACAAGCTATTTCTGAACTCTTGCTTAAAGAAGATAAGTAGAAGAGAATGATACTTTCTCTTGAAAACATTTAAGAAAGTTAGGAAATATGCCTGAATTATTTATAAATTCTCTTTAGTATTCCAGTGTCAAAGGTAAATGAGACTGGACCTTTGTTAAAGGCAAAAGGATAAATGTACTTGATAACTATTGAAATAGCAAAGAGAAGCCAGTGTGGGCTAAATTCATCTGCACTGAAACAAAAGGCTGTAGACGTTTGAAAAGCTGCATGTGATAAGCTGAAAATGCTAAAGCTGAAGTGTGTTAAGCAGGGCAGTCCATGTGACCAAGCCCTCTGAGCTTGTTATTTGGCATTTATCAAAGGAGAAAAAAAACTTTACCAGTGATGTCAGTTAGAGCAAGGTACACACGGAACTTAGTATTTTCCCTCCAGTCCTAGGAACAGGGGGAGAGTTTTCTCTTAGAACATGTGTATTTCAAAGAGATAGCTCTCAAGTAGTAGGGAAACAGTTGGGGTGGAAGATTTACATCTTAAAGGGCGGAGAAAGTGCTTATAATTAAAGTTGGGGGGAGGTGTTCTGCCCCTGGGGGCAGGGTCCCATAAGACCTGTGGAACTGGTCCAGCCTCCTGAAGAAATATAAAGTTAGGAACGACAATAAAGAAAGAGATGTGAGACATAGAATAGAATTTTCAAAGGTGGGAGGTTAGGGGACCACCGCCTGATTGTCGGCTCCATTGAGTGGCCACAAGTCTCTGTTCCACCTAGCTTTTGTTCAAATCTCATTGCTTAGGTGGCAAGCTGAGGGAGGGAATAAGGACACCAGCAGTTTCTCTGAGGGAGCCTATCAGTTCCTATTGTTATTATTATTAACTTTAAGGATTTGAGTAGTATTTTTTTTTGCAGTTTTTGGCTGAGACTAGGTTTGAACCTGCCACCTCCGGCATATGGGGCCAGCACCCTACTCTTTTGAGCCACAGGCACCACCCGGATTTGAGCAGTTTTGAGAAATCTGAGTTTAATACCTTCCTAGGAATCTGCGTGTGTGACTCCATACAGGAGCTTGACTCCACACAAGGGTCAAGTTTCGGATTTGAGCAGTTTTGAGAAATCTGAAACTTGAGCCTTGTGTGGGGGCAGCCTCCTGTATGGAGTCACACACACAGATTCCTAGGAAGGTATTAAACTCTGCTAGTTCATTATGGAATAAAACACCACTGGTATTAATCTCCTCTGAGGAATCCGTGGGAGAGAGGCATTTTCCTCTCTTCACCACCACAGGGGATTTTCCTCTGCAATAAGGGATGTAAGCCCTCCTGTATCTCAGGTTCAAGCTGTTCCTTTGGTCTCTGCCCCAACCAAATGCAAATCTCCACCATGGGTATCTGCTTTGTCTGTTTAATGGGCAGGAAATGACCTAGATGGTATATCCTTTCTAGGACTTGCCACAGCCTCTTCTATGGCCATTGTTTTCCCTCAGAGTGTTCACAGACTCAGCAGGATATTAGTGTAAGCTGTATCCCCAATTGACCAGAGTGTAAGGAAAGGCCAGAAACTTGTTCAGATAAGAAATTTAGCAATGGCTGGCTTAAAGGCAAATTAGCTGACTTTTCTTTGTTTCGACTCCCTCAGCTTACTTTTTAATTTTACCTTTTTCTGGGGGTCCCTTCCCTTGCCAAGAATGGGGACTTTGGTCCCCATTCTTTCTTCATAAAGTAACTGAAGTAAACAAATTAAGAAGTTTTGGGTTGAACAGACAATAAGTTATCCTGTGAGGCATATTGTAGGGGTCCTGTGTCATCCTCAAGATACTGGGTAGAAGCCACACTGGAGTATGGCCAAGTCTCTCAGTGCCTCTGGGGACTAGTCCTTATGAACAAAGAGTTGTGCAGGTCTCACTAGCAAAATGATAACCACATTTTAGTCTTTTAAAAAGATTTGAAATCATTCTGCCAGGTGTCTGTCACAATCCCCCCATCCAGAATCTTTAGTCAATCTGTATCATAGTACTTTTTAAATTGGCACATTATCTTTGTTTTGAATATCAGTATCTACAACCACAGAGTAATAGTTCAGAGGGCAGCATTTATATAATATCTCTAGGTTTGCATAGAAGTATACATAATAACATTTAAGCTTCATTAAATGCCTTGTGTGCATGAAGCACTGGGCTGATGCACCACCTCATTTAATCTTCACAGTCGCCTTACTGAGGGAAGGACAGGAGGCCCTAATTAGTGAGGAGCATTTGCTGTTGGAAAATGGGGAATTAAAGTAGATCACCAGAATTTGAAATAAACTTTTCATATTTAATGTTAAAAATATATTATGAATTTAGCTTGAATATAAAAACAAATGCAATAAAATGTTTTACCATTTATTTGATAAAATGTAGGTTCTAAATATTAATATATGCTAATTCCTAGTCTGAATAGTGTTTGACATAATTTTTGAAATATGTGACAACACATATGACATCCATCTTTTCTCATTTTGCTTTTAGAGTATGATCACAAAAACAGTATTTATATAAACATGAATTAAAGATTTTTTGAGTTTTGAGAAAGTGCATCCTATTTAGATGCACACATCCTTGTATATATTCTGATGGTTTTTGTAGATCCCTTCCTTATTCTTTGTAACTTGTATAACTCTGCCAAACGTTCATTTTTAGTTATTTAAAATTACTTTTAATACTAATATTCCTCTAACACTAATTTCATCAAAATTCATCACAAATTCTTACAACTGTAGTCATTTTTCTTATTATTTCTTTGTAACTAACTGTAATTTTATTTCTATATTTATCAGATGATAGACATAATCAGTAAGAGCCTACTTCTTCATACTAGTTAGGTTCATTGTACTTTCTAGAGGAGCATGCTTTCATCTTAAAAGTGTTGTGATGTGGATTTTCCATGATACAAGGGCTGTTCAGAAAGTATCCAGCCATGTATGTGCCTGTTTTTCATATTGCATGGCTAAATACCTTCCAGACAGCCTTTGTATGCTTGACCTACTTACAGTGCCTTTAGAGAACACCGACTGAGCTCTGAACATACTTCTCAGTGGTTGCATAAGTAACAATCTCAATACTCATAACTCTGTGAGCTAAGTGTTATTGTTACTCCCTTCCTATAAATAAGGATATTGGGATACATTTTACTCAGGTTACTTGCCTAGATTGTACAATTGGCAGGTATTTCAGCTATTACGTAAATCTAGGTAATCTGGTTGATGATGTTATTCTCTTACCCACATTTACAACATATTGTTCCCTTAACCTGAAAAGCACATTTTATTGATGAGCAGGTCTAAACATGAAAGGTTAGCACAACTCAATAATATTGGTGATTTTTTTGCAATTTAATAACACTGCTTTTCTATAAAAATGAAAATCAGTAACAAAAACTCTGTATCATGATGATTATGATTGCTGATTGGAAAAACAGAGGCTAGGAGACACTAAAATCTCTTGCCTCCCATCAGAGTGTGAGAATGTGAGATGGAACATCCATCCTGGCTTTATGGCTGACTCACTTTACACTGGTTCTACCACAGTGCCCCAATCTTGAAAAGAGAGAAACCTTTACATGTTTGGGTCTGGAATAAACAAATAACAACTCAATGTGAGGTGGGATAGGAAACCCCCTGAAACCCCTTACCCTTGCTTGAAAGAAGGAAGCAAAGTAGCTAAAATAAAACTTAAGGAATAACCAATGTACTCAGCCCTACTATGAAGCTAATTTATAGCTTTCACATGAAGGCTATAATCCAACTATAGCGCAAGAACATGGGGAAAGGGGAAAGGAGGGGGAGGGGCAGAGAGGGGTGAGGTTGGGGTGGAGGGATAGTAATTGGTGGGGCCACATCTATGTTGCATATCTTAGAAGGGTACAGGTGAATCTTACTAAATGCAGAATACAAATGTCTTCATACAATAACTAGGAAAATGCCATGAAGGCTATGTTAATCAGTCTGATGAAAATAGTTCAGAGTGTATATGAAACCAGCACATTGTACCCCTTGATTGCACTAATGTACTCAGCTATGCTTTAATAAAAAAATAAATAAATAAAATAAAATAATTAAGAAATAAAAGTAGCCGCCAGTGTGGCACTGCAATTATTGCCTGACCCATTGTTCAGAGTAAAATGGTTTTCTTACCCAGACTTGTTCTCTCTACCCAGACTTGTGATCTATCACTGCTGTAACTGTAAGTGCTGCAATGTTTTTTTGCTTCAGTAACAAGCCAATGACGAAAGTCAATTGCTTGCTTGCAGGCTGGACTGCACGTAGCCCCCATAGTGTAGATAATTAACCCTATATAAACCCTTCCCTTCTCGTGGCCTGGGCTGTTCCCTCTGGATCCACGTAGGGGGATAGTCAGTTGGCCAATCTAATAAAGATTCCTAAAATTGGTTTTAATTAATTGATGTCTCTCGTGGTCCTTGAAAATCTTTCACTCTGTAACAAATGTATTTAGAAAAGTTTCATGATTTATCTCAAAAACATACAAGCAAATGTCTAGTTAGAAATTTTAAATCAAAATAAATGTATAGTCTTAACTTGGGAAATATTCCTAAAATCAATTTCAAACTGTTCAGGTCTCATATACATATGTCACAATTTTCAGTAAGATTTTATTCAAAACAATGTCTCGTTCCAAAAAAAGACAAAGTTGAAATTACCAACTGACTATTTAAAAATCTATGTACAAAAAAAGGGGAATGTAATAAATAAGTTAGAATGGCAAAAAGAAAAAGTAATTATATAAGTGTTAGTGAAAAGATATTTTTATCTCTAATAGTTAATTTTGGTTTACAGCCGGCATAATTCTGAAGATTATCTAATTTTATACCAAAGAAAATATGATAAAAGTTTTACATTTTACACAATGAAAGATAAAGCACATTTAAAATTTGAAAGTTGTTTATTTTATAAATTACTCATCTATTCTAATAGTATGTAACATAATAGTGATAAAAGTATTTGTTTTTAAATATTTGTTAATTTTTGTAAAAATTTCTAAGCTTGAATACAAACTCTTTCTTTTGTTTTTGTAAATAGTCATGCATTCAACAAAGTGGCATGTAACAGGACTTGTCCGAAAAACCTTGATATTAATAATATAGATTAAGAAATATCCTTATAGTCTATATTTAGAGTCTTACAAGCCACAGGTAAGCAAGAGAGGGGAACAGGTCCCCCAATCCTTTCATCAACCTGCCGGACACATACTGTGGATGGGCACTAACGAGAAATAAGCTTGTGCTCCACAGAGGAGAGTGCACGCCTGTTCATTCACTTTAATATATTTATTTTAAATAGGAAAGCAAAAATTTTATATATTTATTTATACAATTGTTTATATTTATGGTGTACAACATGATATTCTGATATGCCAGATCCGACAGTTAAGTTTACAATCTCATTCTAGAAGTGCTACATTTCTCATTGCTGAGTATCACTACAGTCACCTTTGAATTACTCATCTTGGGAAGCTATGAACAGACACCAGTGCCTCGTCCACACTTCAAAGCAATTTTTGAACTCTTTTCCTGGAATAGCCATCAAGCCATTCAAGTTGTATGTGAGCCCTTCACCCAGGGGCATGCTGGACACCCTCACATTGTGCACATTAAGTGACGATTCCCCCAGTCACCCTCCTTCCCCCCTTCCCTCTTCCTCCTCTTTGCTTTTCCTTGCTAGACTATATTTGTGTTTTCCTTTCACGTGGGCTTGTATTTATTTATATATTGGCTTCATGCTAGTATTGACTACACTGGAACCTTTTTTTCCACTCTTGTGACACTTTGCTATGTGATACTATGGTAAAATATTTAAAAATGTATTCTTAGCTACTTCCAGGTACATAATATGTTATGAATTAAAGTCACTGTGCTATACATTTGATCTCTTAATTTATCTTCATGTTGAAGATACTGCATTTTTTAGCCCACATCTTCCCAACTCTCCTCTACTCCCTTAGCCCTCGGTAACGATGTTCTCTTCTTTCTTTTTATGTGTTTGACTTCATGAGATTTCACATATAAGTGAAATCATTCAGTATTTGTTTTCTGTGTTTGGCTATTTCACTTAATATATCGTCCTCTGGTTTCATTCATGTTGTCACGAATAAAAGGGTTTCCTTCTTTTTTAAGGCTGAATAGCATTCCACAATGAATACACACCACATTGCCTTTATTTACTCATCTCTTGATGGATACCTATGTTGAATTTGTATCTTGCCTATCGTGAACAAGGCTGCAAAGAACATGGGAGTGCAGATATTATGTCTTCCACATACTGATTTCATTTTCCTTGGATATATATCCAGAAGTGGAATGGAATGGATTAAATACGTGAAGTAAGAATAAAACTGTAAAAATACCAGAGGAAAATGTTGGAGAAAACTTTCTTGAAATTAGTCTCAGCAGAGACTTTTTGACTATGGCACTGAAAGCACAAACAATAGATAAAAATATACCAACGGGGTTGCATAAAACTAGAAAATGTCTGCACAGCAAAGAAAACAACCAATGAAATGAAAAGACAATTTATAAAATGGGAGAAAATATTTGAAAAGTATACATCCGATAAGGGGGTGAATGGCCAAAATATATACAAAATTCAAAAAACTTACAATCTAGCAAAAAATGACCTGATTAAAAAAAATAGAAAACACATCTGAAAAAGTATTTCTTAAAAGAAGATACACAAATGGCCAAAAGGTACATGAAAAAAAGTGACGCCTTAATAATATTAAGGTAATACAAATTATAACCACAATAAGAGAGCACCTCACACTTTTTATTATTTTTATTTATTTATTTATTATCATTATTACTTTTTATTAAATCACCACTTTGTACACTGATGCATTTATGGGGTTCAGGGTACTGCTTTGATATACAATGTGAAATGCTTACATCGAACTAAGTAACACATCCATCACAATTATACTCATTTCTTAATAGTTTTGAAGGAAGTCAAGATAAAAGTTTGGTGAGGTTGTCAAAAACATCATTGGTCAGAACATAAATTAGTACAGCCATTATCTAAAACATTATGGAGCTTACTCAAAAAAATAAGAATTCAATTACTGTATGTTTTTTGCTTAGTATACTGAAGTGTGGAAAGTGCCTATTACTAAGAGAACTACTTGAGAATCATGCAATTTGGTTTAGATATGTATTACTGAAATCACTTAGTGTTCATGCATATAACACCCTGGACACTGGAATCTTTGGCAAATTGTAGCACCCTCCGATAGAGTGAGAAAACTCCTCTGGGTCCTGGAAAGGTGAATTCAATTGCGTCCCACTTCTGCCTGGATAAAGAGAAATCTCTATTCTCACCTAGAGCATTGTCCAAGAAATCCAGACTCAATCAATGGAGTCACTCCTGGCCAACTCTATTCAATAAGCAAAATAGACATTGGCAAGTTTCGTGAAAAGATAAGTTCTGGAAATATTACGCAAGTGTTTGCAACTTCTACTTCATCAAACTTTGGGGTTTTTCCAGCTTGTTGAGAGAGGTTGATATGAAAGTAGAACCAAAACATTTGGAAAAGATTGCAATTTTGCTATATTATCAAATCAAATTAAAAAGAGGCACATTTTATTGGTTATTTTACTAGTAGCACATAAGAGCTTCATAGATTCCCTTTGTCCAAAAATTTTTCTCTTCACTGAAGCACAAATTAAGCAGGAGTTGACAAATTCATTATTCTATTTTCTAGTTTCAAAATTGCTTTATGAAATATGTGAGAAATAAGTGTTGCTGCAAAAATATCAGTGTTTCTCTTTATTTATTGTCCTAGAAATATTTAGATCAGCATTTTTCATTATTTTAATAAAATTTCAGGGATAGCTCAAGACTTGTAGTACTACAATAATTTATGAGGGTATTTGAGAACAAGTACTTGGAAATAAAAACTCTAATCAATTTTTCCTCTGTTTTTATACCAACATAACCACAATTAACAGAGAATATAACTATGACCAATGTGGGAATGTGGTTCCCACCAATGAGCAGCAGACACCACATGGGTATCTTCTGATTCAAAGTCGACACTGTCTACCTTTAGACAGGAATTGCAAGTCAGGTTTCCAGAACTTTTGACTGATTAGTTTTAAGTCGGAATTCTCATGATCCCTTCTTTTTGTTTGATCAATTTGCTTGAGCAGCTCACAAAATTTAAGAAAACACTAATGTTCACTAGTTTATTACACAGGATGTTACTAATGATACAAATGAGGAGATATGTAGGGTGACTACAGAGGAAGGGGTGTGAGGCTTCCATGTCCTTCCTGGGCTGGTCACCCTCCAGAAAACTCCACGTGTTCAGCTATTCAGGAGCTCTCCAAACTCTGCCCTGCGGGTTTTTATGGAGGCTTCATTACGTAGGCATGATAGAAGTGTGGACAGCTTTGTCCAAATTTTATTGGACAAAAGTAGTATGATCCAAACACAGCCAAACCTAGGTGTTCACATTCCTCTTGGCATTCCTTCATCTAGAATACTGGGCAGGTGAAAGTAGGCTGGAGAAGTTCAGGTAAAGAGAGAGAGGGATTGATTCCACATATTTTCTGAGGTCTGTTGTTGAGACCCGGTATGTTGCAACATTATAATAAGGACTAAAGGAGTTAGAAGCCAGGGACATGGAAATACCAGAAAATGCATATCCTATAGGTATTTCCAAAAGATCAAAATAAGAACGAGCTTGTATGTGACATTTGTCCTTTGCTAAGAAATTATTCATCTGATTATTTTGAACAGTCTTACTTCTGATTTAAAATACATTTTTAAAGAGTACATAATACAGATTAGGAAGAAAATAAAACTTAAAAAATATAGAATCAAATAGTACTATTTTGCAAATAAAATAATTTTAAGACATAGTAATATTTAAGCTAATGTATAAACAGGTTGTTATATTACTACTTTCTGGCAAATGTAAACATTTCTTACTTCAATAAATGTAACCTATTAATTCAAGTAGCTTTCAGTCTAAAATAAAATAAGATAAAAATGGATACTTGTGTGTCATTTTAATTCCATGCTTTGTTGTTGGAAACATGTACAGTTGTTGATATACATATACACATCTCAGCATGCTAGATAATACTTACATATAATTTTAGGGGGAAATACTTTTAATGCCCTAAGAAAAACTAATGGGACAATTTACAGAACCAAGAAACTGCCAAATTGTTGCTTTATAAAAGCTCACCAAATGCAGAAATGTCTTTTAGTGCAATTAAGAAAAACTTTCATTGCTATATCAGAACATTATTAAATTTCATGAATAAGAACTGTCAGAGCACTCTTTGGGATAACTTGGAAGAAGTAAGGCCAGAATGATCGATTTAGCTTATTACATAAAAATAAGAAGGAATCAAAACAGTAAAATTAATATCCTTTTTGATATTGAAATGATATTTTTGTTCCTTCATACTAAGTAAACCAATTGAAAATAATTGTAGATTAACTCATTTATCATACAATTTACGTTCTATTTAAATTTGATTCAATGTGAGGTATGAAAGATGTGAGTGCAGAAGTCTAAGTAAATATAAAGTAAAATAGGCATGAGATTTTTAAATGTTTTACAAGGTACTAAATAGTAATGATTTGCTAGATGGGTTAACTTGGTTAACTTGGTTAATCTATCTGCTACATCCTTCTTCTGGCTGTAGAATAAAAGCTGTGCCGTACTTCAGTCATAACACCTTAAGAAGTTACCAAAACTCCCCTTAAGCTTCTTTTGCTGCTGTTTCTTTAATACCCAGTTGTTTGGTATTAGTAATTTGAAATAACTACTTTTGCCTTCTAAAATTTAAATCTTCCCAAAATAAATGCCAAATAAGTGCTCAAAATAAATGCCAAATTTATTTCAGAGAAACTTTTAAATTGTTTCCATTTGTTCAGTAAAGTCCCTCTTATAATTGTGTCCTGCCCCCAAAGGTTACACCTTGAATGTAACCTGGTTCTTTGTATCCTCAATGAATCACAACAACAACAACAACAAAAAAAGAAAAAAATAAAATCTTAAATTTAGCAAAATAAAAAACATACAGAAATTCATATAGTTCAATCTTACAATGTTTTAATATTTCATTATCAGATAGTTAATATTGTAATGATTCAACTTGTGATAATCTTAGTAAAAATCACTCCTCCCAACTTACCCCATAATATAGAAGGAGCAACAGTAACAAGAACATCCAAGGAAAACAATTCCTTCAGAAACATGTTCAGGCTGTTTCTTATTATGCCTTTCTCCTCCGTTTCCTTGTTTGTTTCTTGGTGGCCACATGCATAGTTGTAGACCTGGTTGTGTCTTTTTACTCTTCAGCTTGAGTTACATGTTTAGACAATACTTCCCTTTACCCCTGCCCCTGTTGTACCCAACTGAGATCCCACTGAATTCCTCTGCTCTCAGACTTGACGGCAGCCACAGCTTCAGTTGAGAAGTTCCCAGAGACAACAAACATTTGCTCTGCAAGGCTAGCCTCCATACTCCCCAAGAAATGAAGATGTCTTCATATCTTTAGATAATACATATGTGTGCTAACATTCAGTAAGTATGATGCTCTTCCCTTCTTACAGAGGATTCAGTATAATTTAAAATCATGGAAAATCCTCAGTGAGCATAAGTCCTATCCTATCCTGGGAATAATAAAGAAGTACACTCATAACTATAAGTCAATAAACTAAATCCAGATTATAAAACATACTGTAAACAATATATATAAATTAGCAAAAAGGACAATCATGACCTTGTAGTAGTTAGCAGTTTAGTTAGTCTGATAAAATGGTCAGGGGAGACCTTCCTGAAAACAAAATATTTGACCACAATCTGAAAATGTGAGGAAGAAAACAACAGGACTATCGAAAAAAGTGCATTTTTCAGGATGTTATAGTTTAGAAGGAGCTATACTAATTTTAAAACTATTAATATCAGAATTTATCACAAAAAGATTTTATGCAAAGTAATAGTCTATGCTACATTGGACATAGATTTTTGCACACAATAGTCATGTGGCTCCAGCTTAATTTCAAGGAAGTCATGGAAATACTGATAATTGTCAAGGGCATGAATGCTTTTCAGGAATTTCAGGCATATGAGGACACAACTATAATATATTTTCTTATGTTTCCCAGTCACTAACTTTGAAAAATTCTATCTTAAAGAAAAGTGGGAAATAACCTTCATGATCATTTATCCTTACTTATGTATTCATTTGTGCTTTCTCAGTGTTCAATCAAGTTCAACATTTGCCCTGGTTTAGCTTGGCCTTGATTTTTTTTTCATTTTTAATGAAAAATTAAAAAATGGAAAAAATAATTAATTAAATTAAAATGATTTATTGTTTCAGGTTCATTAAGGGTACAACAAATTAGATTGCACTGATTGCATTTGCTAGGTACAGTCTCTCTTATAGCTGTGTCCCAACCCCAAGAGGTGTACCACACACCCTAGCCTACCACCTCCTCCCTCCCCCTCCCTCATTTCTCTAACCCCCACCTTGAATTGATTTGAATTTTCTCTTATGTTGGTATGCATTAGATCATCTGGCTTCATAATAGAATTGAGGACATTGTATTCTTGCTTCTCCATTCTTGTGATACTTTACTAAGAAGAATGTGTTCCAACTCTATCCAGGTTGAAATAAAAGATGTAAAGTCTCCATCTTTTTTAAAGGCTGAATGATATTCCATGGTATACATGTACCACAGCTTGTTAATCCATTCCTGGGTTGCCAGACATTTAGGTTACTTCCACATTTTGGCAATTGTAAATTGATCTGTGATAAATAGTCTAGTGCAAATATCCTGATGATAAAATGTTTTATTTTGCTTCTGGGTAGATAGTCTGGTAATGGGTTTGCAAAATCAAATGGAAAGTCTAATTTGAGTTCTTGAAAGATTCTCCATATAATACGGTTAAATTTTAAAAATCCATTTATAGCTCTTCTCTCTTGCCTAGGAGAGTCTGGATGATAAAATGAGATTGCTCAATTATAAGGATCTAACTTTTGTGGGGTTTGGGTGCTTATGATAGAAGTATTTGGTGATGCTGTCATCTAGACCACATGGAATACCAGACAGTTTTATAGGCCACAAAATTGGTGGAGCCAGCTGAAACATAGAATGCTGGGCATACGTCAACTAACACATGAAAAGGATGCTGGTCATTGCTTCCATGTGGCATGTAGGAGGTTGTCTGAAATCTACCACATTGGTTTTGCATTCATTTCATGGCATAGATCTTTGTCTATTTATGCCATTGTGAAGTAATGCCTTTCAACTTTGTGTTAAACAGAAATAAACTAAAATATAGAGCACATTTGATGATTTTCTATTTTTAAGACAGTTGGTGGTTGCGGTGTAAGTTGAACAAAATTTTAGTAGACATTTAATATCTACCATCAGAGCTGAAGTTGCATAATTACCATAAGAAATCAGAAGGCATATATTTTGTGACATTAAACAAAACCTCACAGAATCAAAAAATATAAATTGACTGAAGAAGAATCAGAGTTCTCCATTATTCTTTTCAAAAGATTGTGCCTAAAGATAACTATTTAACATGTGCAGTAGCAGAGATGCTGTTACTTTAATGAATGAAGCATGGCTTTACATTTAGATTAAATGACAGTTCTAAATTTGTTAGCTTATGTTTGAATCCATGTTGTGTTTTGCATTCAAACTGTTTGCCACAGATATGAACTGTTGATACTCTTGCTTCATTATCAAAGAGTTAAAAGATGACAGTTTTAAGAAGTGGTGTCAGATAGTTTAGACAGAAAATCAGATAATTCCAACAATCTTCTCTTTTTTTCATATAGGTTTTGAAAGGAAGGTAAACCTTATAGAAATTCTTTCTTTCATAATTGAAACAAGTATAATTAATTTTATGTTTACTAAAATGTTAACATTGGCAATAAATTACATATTTATTATTATAACACAATATTTGACTTAGTGGATTATTGTGTAAAAAAGTCTTCTTAAACTAAAAAAATTGGAACAGAGACATACCAGCAATTATTATCACATAGTCATAATTTAAAATTGCATCTAAAAAGGGACAAATATTTACCAATCTAAATTGAAGAAATAATTGTTAAAATATACAAATATTTTTACATATGGAAAGAGTAATTCAATGTTGAGAATACATGTCTTTTTGAAAAAAAAATCTCGATTATATAATACCAGCACATTGTACCCCATAATTGCATTAACGTACTCAGCTGTGATTTAATTAGAAAGAGAAAAAGAAAAAAAAACTCTATTTACATAAAGACCAGAAGAACCTATCAAGGAAAAGAATTATTTTTCCTTCCTTGTTATCTCACTACCTATTGCAGAAAAGAAGTTCAACAATATGTAAAAAAAAAAATCTCAGTTATCAATTGGATTTTTGAAATATTTAAACCTTTGGAGAACTTTTTGTATCAGTTCATGTCTTAAAAATAATAGTAGATTTTCAAAATGATATTTCACAATTAGATTTCATTTTATTTGACCTCAGTTGGCAATTCTTAGTAAAAGCATCAAAGAATGATATTAACCAAAACCTCAGTCTTCACACTTCTATGAAGTTAACAATAGTTTAAAACAAAGCTTGCTGTAATACACAGGATCATGTTGTCAAATCAGACGCATACAAATCAGAGATCTTATTTGATATTGCGGTTTACTACATAATTTTAAAGGTATAAAGACTCAAAAAATACAGGAAGATCTCAGGCACTAACAGTGATTCTGATTTAAGCTTTTAAAGAATTATGTTGGACACTAAGTTAAGAATAGACCATCAGGCAATGATCGAAGCAAGGAGGTTTAATCAAACTTCTGCTGTAAGCCATAAATGCCGATGAATGAGCAGGAGAGAAAAGATACAATATTTCCTCATGTGGGAGTGGGAATCCTGTGTCTCTTCATAGTGAGATGTATCCACTGAAAACAATTGTCATGTTGCTTTGTAGTATGTTTGAAATATTTTAGAACCAATTATTGCTTAAGTTCCTCAAACAAAAGTCAATCATTTTAAAGAAATTTTGAAAATTTTACACATATTTTCACAAAAGAAGGAAATAATATAACTATTCCATATGAATGCACATATATAAACACAAATAAAAAATTTTTAAATAAATTTATTTTAAAAGATATACAACTATTATGTATCCATAATAATCAATACTTTAAAAAGATTTCTAAAATGAAATGAAAAAACCATGTGCACAACTATACACAACTATATTGCATGTTGTACACAACATGTGTACAACTATATTTTTTGTTAAAGGAAGACTTTATTAGTTACAAGTTTGGAAGGCATTGTCAGAGAAATAAAACATTATTAACATTTTTAATACAAAGATAAAAAATTACATAAATTTACACTGAATAAATTCAAAATATCTAATATACATATTTTAAAATGTTACATTTTAGCCATAATAAAAGGTAAATGACTCACATGAAGTTTCTAATCACTGAGCAGGCTTACTCTATTTGATTTCTTGTGTATTTTTAATATTTTAATTTGAATAATTTCAAGCATTTTAAATGTTTTTAGAACATAATTCAACAAAATTAACAAGACATGGGAATTTTTATTAGATAGTGGCATTGTTTATTCCAAGGACTTCATCAGTAATCAGATGAGACCACTGGATCAAGACTACATTAACATTTGTTCCTATTTAATGAAAATGAATAATCCAAAATCAAATTTAGGTTAGTCATATTATCATACTGCATTCCACTGTATTATAATATGTATCTTAAACATTCTCGGAGTAATGAATTTATCTTTACAAAAACATCTTCCCAGCTCGGCGCCTGTGGCTCAACGGGCTAAGACGCCAGCCACATACACCTGAGCTGGAGGGTTCGAATCCAGCCCGGGCCCGCCAAGCAACAATGACGGCTGCAACCAAAAAATGGCCGGGCGTTGTGGTGGGCACCTGTAGTCCCAGCTGCTTGGGAGGCAGAGGCAAGAGACTCGCTTGAGCCCAGGAATTAGAGGTTGTTGTGAGCTGTGATGCCACAGCACTCTATCCAGGGTGGCAGCTTGAGGCTCTGTCTCAAAAAAAAAAAATAATAATAATAATAAAATAAAATACAAAAACATCTTCCCATAATTCCTAACTATGGAGGACCCTCGAAATGTTACCTCTGGGAGGGATGGGCCTACACTATACAGAAATGGGAACCTAAATTAGATATAATTTCGGTTTTATAATGAAACAGTAGTACACAGTTTTAATGAAATAAATGATTCCAGAGTCTTGAAAAACAAAAATAAAAATATTTGGTTGTTTACTATTCATGATGGATTGATTACAATAAACAAAATAGGGAAATTGCCTGAAATTTATTTAATATCTCCCTAAAGCTATGAGAGATCATGTCCAATATGGTTTCTATATGGACAAAAAAAGAGATATCTTTTGCTTTAACCCTGATTTGTAGAAGTTGTTTAATAAAGAACCCACATTTATAGTAAGGGTGTAAGATTAAACTATATTTTTTATTCATTTTTAGTAATATTTTTAATAGCACTTGTACACTGCCTTATTAAGTCAAATGCATAATAGACATTTATTAAAGTTTACGAACTCTTGGTTGTGGCATAAATCAATCAAATGTGCCATCAGTGTCCTAAATACATGATGTAATATGCTATTTTTTGCAA
>CAUYRH010086335.1:0-19574 GCA_963574655.1 Perodicticus potto
TTACTAAATGTAGAATATAAATGTCTTCATATAGTGATTAAAAGGCCATGAAGGCTATGTTAAATAGTTCAATGAAAATATTTCAGATTGTATATGAAGTCAGCACATTGTGCCCCATGATTGCACCAATGTACACAATTAAGATTTAATTTAAAAAAAGAGAAAAAAAGTATTTGTTCATAGAAAACATGATTTTCTATGTAGAAAAATTGATAAAAGCTCAAAAACTAAAACCTAAAAAAAAAAAAAAGGAAAAAAAAGAAAATAGTCATAGGTAGCACATTTCTTAAGCTAATTGAAGCCATCTATGACAAACCTATAGCTAACATCATACTGAATGGAGTAAAACTGAAAGCTTATCCCCTTCAAACTAGCACCAGACAAGGATGTACAGTACTGCCAATACTATTCAACATTGTGCTAAAAATTCTAGCCAAAGCAATCTGGTAAGAGAAGAATATAAAAAGCATCTAAATGGGGGCAAAGGAGGTCAAACTCTTGCTCTTTGCTGACGATATGATCTTATACTTAGAAAACCTCAGAGATTCAACCATAAAACTCCTGGAAGTGATCAAGAAATATAGTTAAGTCTCAGGGTATAAAAATCAATGTCCACAAATCAGTAGCCTTTGTATATGCCAATAATAGCCAAGTTGAGAAGCAAATTGAAGACACAATTCCCTTCACAGTAGTTTCAAAGAAAATGAAATACTTAGGAATATACTTAGCAAAACAAGTGAAAGATCTTTTCAAAGAGAATTATGAAACCCTAAGAAAAGAAATCACAGAAGACACTAACAAATGGAAGAACATGCCATGCTCTTGGCCGGGAAAATATCAACATTGTCAAAATCTCTGTCCTACCCAAAGCAATCTATGTGTTCAACGCAATCCCTATTAAAATACAAACATCATATTTTGAAGATCTAGAAAAAATAGTTTATTTTGTATGAACCAGAAAAAAAACCATATAGCTAAGGCTATTCTTAGTAATAAATACAAAGTCGGAGGCATCACCCTACCAGACTTCAGGCAATATTACAAGTCCACAGTAATCAAAACAGCATGGTATTGGCACAAAAATAGAGACAAGACATATGGAACAGAATAGAAAACCAAGAGATGAAACCAATCTCTACTTGCCGTCTTATCTTTGATAAAGCAAACAAAGCATACAGTGGGGAAAAGAAACCCTATTCAACGAACGGTGCTAGGAGAACTGGATAACCACATGTAAAAGACTGAAATTCAACCCACACATTTCACCCCTACAAAACTTGACTCAAGATGGATAAAAGACTTAAATCTAAAACACAAAAGGATAAAAATCTTAGAAGAAAGTGTGGGGAAAATTTTTGAGGTTGTTGGACTGGGTCAAGATTTTAATGACTTCGGTGGCCATCACAATAATGAAAATTAACAAATGGGACTTACTGAACCTGAAAAGTTTCTGCACAGCTAAGGACACAAGTAAAGAAAAATGAAAAATTCAGAATAGGAAAAGATATTGGCAAGGCATCAACCTGGCAAAGGGGTGATAACTAGAAACTATAGAGAACTCAACAAAAAAAGAGTAAACAATCACATCTACCACTAGGCAAGAGATATGGACAGAACTTAGATGAAGACAGACGAATGGCAAACATATGAAAAAATATTCATCATCCCTGATCATCAGGGAAATGCAAACCACCCTGAGATATCACCTGTACCCAGTGAGACTAGCTCACATCACAAAGTCTCAAAGCTGCAGACACTGTTGTAAATGTGGAGAGACGAGAACACTTTAATACTGCTGGTGGGACTGAAAACTAATGCAACCTTTTTGGAAGGAAGTATAGAGAATCGTCAAAGAACTCAAATTAAACATCCCATTTGATCCTGCAATCCCATTACTAAGCATTACTTTCTACCTAGAAGAAAAAAATCATTTTATCATAAGGACATTAGCACTAGACTGTTTATCAATTGCAGCTCAATTTGCAATCACCAAAATGTGGAAACAACCCAAATCCCCACCAACCCAGGAATGGATTAATAAGCTGTGGTATATGTATACCATGGAATACTATTCCTAATTCTTTGTACCCTCGATGAATCCCAAACAAATTAAAATAAATATATAAAATAAATTAGTGGATTTTGAGTAAAGCACAGTGTGTGGACCTGGTCCAGTAAGTTAAAGGGCTTAACAGATTAAAAGACTGGCCTCTTCCTGGCAAGAGGGAATTCTACAGCACTGGCTCCTCCTGGGCCTTCAGCCTACTGGCCCACCCTGAAGATACTGGGCTTGCTGGCCTTCCTAACCAGGTGAGTCAATTCCTTAAAATAAATCTCTGTACATATGTCCTACTCATTCTGCTTCCCTGAAGAACCTTGACTAACACAAGTTCCTTCTCTGATCTGCCTAGTCTGACAACTCTAAAATTGTAGGTCTCCCCTCAAAGCATTCTCTAGTCCCCATCCTGCTGTTTAGCACCCTAGAATTCCTACTCTGCTAAATTATCTACTATGTTTATTTACTTTATCTCCCCCACTTGAATCTAAGTTCAATGAGGTCAGTAATTTTTGTCTGTTTTATTCTCTGTGAATCTCCACTATCTACAATTAGGTCTGCCACCCAATGGGCTCAAGTATCTTTTGAGTGTCTGAATGAAAGTAAAAATGTGCAGGAATTATAAAACCTTAATATTGCACTCAAAAAAATAAAAAAAACTAATATACGGTTTAATTTATATAAAGATTATAAAGGTACAAAATTTAAAATATTTATAGAAAGATCTGTGATAAAACTTTTTAAAAAGTAATGCTTTTTATCTTGAAGTGAGCAAGAGGAACCTATTTGGGGTCCTCAAGTTATATTTCTAAGCCTGATTGTGAGGAATTGGTAGGCATTATTCCTTAAATCATGCATAAACATTATATGTACCTTTTATTATATATATCTTATATAAGATCCACCATCATTAAAGTAAGAACAAGCTAAACTAATGTTTCTTGTAGACATTAAGTTTCTGAGGTGAAGTTATACTCCTGTACTACTTTTTGATATAAAAATATACTGCTTTTTTAACCACATTTGATCTTCAGGACCCCTTAAGTTCCAGTTTGTAGGTGAAGAAAGTAGAACACAGAAGTGAAATGACTTATTCAAGTCACAAAGTTAGTCACTGAGAGACCCAGGAGCAGAACTGGCGTCTCCTGAGTGAGAGAATTGAAAAGTACACTGGGGTGGCAAATTTATTTAGTAATTTTGAGAATGTTCAAAGCAACTTGTTATTAATTTAGGTCATTAATTAATCATGTTGATTCTTATTCTCCTGAGTATTGGCCCTCCCCTTCTTTTGTCCTGAAGTTAAATTCGAGCTTTATACCTTGCTTAAGAGCCTCCATGATCTGACTACAACTTTCCTCATTTCATTGTCTACAATTTACCCCAGTTATGCTGGAGTATTTCCCAAGGATGAAATGTCCTTTCATATTACATTTTCCTTGCTGTGATTATACCCTTATCCCAAAACACCATTCTGCCTTCTTTTCTGCCTCCCTCAAAGGCAGCTTTGTGCTTTTTCACCTCTACATAACCCCTCTCCAAAATCCCCATTTAGAAGTAATTATGATCTTCTTGGTGCGACCATTGTATGGTGTTGAAACAATGTTTTGATTCCATCTTTAACTATACTTGATGGTCTATATGAAATTAGTAATTACTCAAGGAAATAGATCCTACCCTATGTGTATTTTTATTCACCTCCAGACAACACAAAATGGCATAGTATATTCTTTAAATAACTGCTGAAATGATTCTAACAATGCCATCAGATAATAGAAAATAAATTGTTAATGATATACATAGACACGAATTTTCCTAGTAAGTTTCTTCTAAATTCCTCAGATTAAATTTAAAAGATAATCTATCATCTATTTTTTCCTATTCAAAGTTACAGTCATGTAAATAGAACAGCATTCAATCCTAGCATAATTGTTGTTATTACTATTATTGATAATGATGATGGTCAAGGGTTTATTTGTGAGTTTACAAAGTCCTGACAAGGGCGTTTGGTAATGGTAGGAGAAATCAACTTCTCACCTAATGGTTGCCGAACATTAGAGACAGATGAGAGAGACAGGTCTGGCCAGTAGTACTCCTAGTTTAATTCTTCATTTGTTATACAGAATTCCAGGTGTAGTGCTGTTTCTGAGACAGTAAAGAGGCTGTGAGTCAAATCTGGTAATCTCATACTTTGCATGTACAGGCACGTTTTCAGTTTCAGAGCAAGAGTCGGCGTAAATGAATCTATTGATCCTTTTCAAAATTCGACTACAAACCAATTTAGAATCAGATTTATGAAACGTCAAGTGCAGCAATTGTAGCAAGATCAGTGACATAATTAAGGGCATTGTTGAGTAGAAATTAGGTAGGAAATAAGTGGGCATTTTTTTTCCTGTTAAAGAGTAAGAAATGCTAGTTGAATACCAATAATTTGGTTCCCCGCGAAAGTATAAGTCACATTAACATTTAAGTCTCTTAATGGTCTCTAAATTCTGCCTGTTTGGCACTGACACTATCTGGCAGGTTACATAATAAAGCTTTCCCAAGGAAACCATCCTTAAAAACTTTTATTTAGGGATGCTACTTACACTCTCTTCCATGCTATATCATAGATTTTTCATTGCCTTTCTAAATAAAAATCTCAAGTTAAGCATTTCCGCTGGGAGAACATATGATCTAGAAGTAAACAAAGTCCATCTAAATTGATATTTATGAAAACATCTCATTAGAAAACATAGGCAGTTATTTATATGGCCAAATTTAGGCACATAACCTAAACTTGCCTTCCGTTCTTGCATACGCCAACCTGGTTGTCAGCTGCTCATACAGAAATAGATGAGAGTCCTCAAACACTTGCATCTTAGCCATTTCAACATCTAAAACATTTTTCTTTTAAGTGTAATAGACAAATGTCAGAACAAGGACTTAGTGCTTTATTCACTGTTTTAGCTTACCTGGGTGTACTGTGAGCTGCCATACATTGCAAAAGACTGCTGTAAGAACTGTATTTACTGTTGGTGTATTCCTACTTTTATTTACAAGCTAGTCTCTATTTTTTTTAAATATATTACCATTTCTAGATATAATACAATAAAGATTGTCAACCTAGTATCTACGATAATACTCCCTTAATCCTATGTGTCCTCCAATGTCAAACCTTCCCTCCACCGCCAAACCACAAAAGAGAGTAGTCCATGCTCGCTGCCTTGTCGATTTCCTCACTTCCCATTTATCCCTTCCCATTTACCTCTCCCTTAAGCTTGCTGTGACAGTAGGTGCCCTTCATTCTCACGATTCCAAAGGACCAGGCAGTTCTGGACCACTGCATCTCTCAGCCATGTGAAAAGAGCACCACACACAGCGGACCCCTCCCTCCTTTCCTAAAGTCCCCTCTCTCTTGGCTTCTGTGGCCTGCTTCTTGTCCTCTTTCCAGGCCAACTCTTCTTGCTGGCCACTGATGGGATGTAAAGAAACTGGTTTATGAGACAGCCAGGAATATCCTGAAAGGGACAGGATGCATTTGTCCTCACTCTGTCCAAGAAAGCAGGTGTGATATCTGAAGGTCAGGGCTCCATCTTAGCCCCTGAGTTAACCCCTATGTTGAGGATAGAGAATGAACAAGATAAAAGGCTTCACTGATAACAATGTGGCTGCTCTACTGGACCTGTATTAATCATGTATTTTTTGTTATGTTTTAACATCTTGGGGTCCTTGCCGGCCAGGGAGAGACTGATACACCCAGGTCTAGCTAATTCCTAGAAATAGGATGCGACTTGCCTGCTCACATGTCTTTCCCAAGCAAACCAGATACTGAGTCCATACCCCCAACCACATCCTTCATCTCACTCACACACCAAGCCAATATTTTCCCTGTCATAAATCAACCCAGGGTCCGCTAGCAGCCCAAAGACCCACTGGAATGATTCTATCTAGTAACTTCATTGACTGATGTAACTCAGGAACAGAAAAGCAGATACCACACATTCTCACTTGTAAGTGGGAGCTAGGCCACAGGTACCCAGGGGAATACAGAGCGGTAAAAGCAACAGTAGAGATCCAGAAGGGGGAGGGAAGAAAAACTACTTTCCCTCACTGACTGACTCCAGGCTTTCCCACGTGGCCCACATGGCAATCCATGCCTTTCGTTTCCAGAGTAACTGTAACATTAAGCTTTTCTTCTGGTGACAATAACCTCTCAACATAGTCACTCAGCCACCTTCATCCATTAAGACCTGGGCACATATCAGTCCTGGACTCTTAGCTCTGAACCTTATTGACAGGAGGAAGACATAAACTTCTTTCCTGATTAAATTATTGATGTGTCATAAACAATCTGAACTATTTTCATCACACTGTTTAACAAAGCCTTCATGGCATGTTCTTAGTTATTGTATGAAGACATTTATATTCTGCATTTAGTAAGGTTCGCCTGTAACCTTCTAAGATGCACCATAGGTGTGGCCCCACCAATTATCCTCCCTCCGCCCCAACCTCACCCCTCCCCTCACCTCCCTTGCTCCTTTCCCCATATTCTTGTGCTATAGTTGGGTTATAGCCTTCATATGAAACCTATAAATAGCTTCACAGTAGGGCTATACCCCTTGATTGCACTAATGTACACAGCTATGATTTAACAATAAAAACAATACAAAAGAAAAACAAACAACCAAACAAAAAGAAAACACAAAGGGTAATATATGGGAAGCTGATCCAAACTTAGGAAGAAGTATGGCAATTTTTCACAGCAGAGAAAAGATACTCCATATAGCAAGTTATATGATAAGAAGTGGTAAGCTCTCTTTAAAGTATGCACGATAAGTTCTGTACAAAGAAATATAACACTTTAATTCTCAAAAAAATAAAAATAAATAAATTATTGATGCTTTTTCAGTTTTCTGTCACTTAAAGTCAAATATTCTAATGTAGACATACATCACTGATTATTGCACAAACCCTTCAAATTCAGTGTGCTCAAATTGTACTCAGTATTCTGTCCCCTTCAAACCTTTCCCCACTTAAAATCGTTCTTTTTTTAGATGTTACCACCATCTACAAATAGGAATCTAAACCACAAAGAAACAACCCAGAATCCTTCTCTACCTTCCTGTCCCATAGCCACTGAATATCTAGAGCTTTTTCATTTTACCACATTCCCTACATATTTCTCAAATATACCTTTCTACTCTTCTGCATCTTAACTGCCTCCATCCTGTACTTCTCTCCCATACGAATAAAACTTAGCATAAAGCACAAACTTTTCTACTTTGTTCTAAAAGCCTTCTTACTCTTCTACCTTATAGCCACACCTTTCTCTACTATATTCTACCCACCTTACTCTGGAGGCACTATGCCTTCAAGATAATCATCATTTTATTTCCATTTCAGAGCCTTCACACCAGCCATTCACTCTGCTTGGAAGACTAATCCTTTCCCCAGTCTGGTTCCCCCTTCTTCAAGTCTGAGTAAATGTCAGCTCCTCAAAAAGGCTTTCCCTGACTGCCCTATCTCAATCACGCCCTGCATACACAGATATACACACCCTCTGTCACATTACTATGTTTATTTCTTTAGAGGAGTTATCACATCTGGAATTATCTTCCTTCAATATTGTTGACTTGTACGTGGCCCATCTCTCTCATGAAATGACAAGCAGATACAGTTAGACTTAATCTGTCTCTTTTACATCTACATTTTTTTTTTTGCCAAGTGTATTGGAAGTGCTCAAATGTTTGATAAATGAATAACTATTCTCTCTATTTGTAATCGGGTCCCTGTCTTTTGACCGATCCTCCTCACTGTTGCCAGAATGGTTTACATAGACTCTGACTGCAAAACAATACTAATAAAAACTTTTGAAGTCTCCACCAGATGTTCCCAAATTTTAGTGTGGTAGGAAACACCTTGAGGTGTTGAAAACATAGGTTTCCAGACTCACCGTCAAGAGACTGATTAAATACGTCTAGTTTAGTGTCCAGGCAAATGCATTAAATGCATTTTTAACAAGAACTCCATAAAACATACAGAAAAAAATTCACACTCCTCTACCTGGCCTAAAAGCTCCCCTGATCCATTAACTATAATCATAGCTCTCTGTGGTTCAAGGCACCCTGTTCATCACTCCAGCCCTAATGCTTTCTGTGGCTTTTGTTAACTGTTCCTCTGACAGTTAAGTACCTCCGCCTGTCTTCAGCAAGTTTATACCTTGAGGGAATAGAATGGCGAGTTATTTATTAATGGATACAAAGTTTCAGTGGGAGGTGATAAGAGTTCTGGAGATGAACAGTAGTAAGGGTTGCACAGCAAATGAATGCACCTAATCCCACATAACTACACACTTGAAAATAGTGACAATAATTAATTTTGCATTATGTATATTTCGCAAAAAAGAAGTAACCCAAAACTATTGTCATTATCATTATCATTGCCTCCCATACCAGTAAATACAACAGCCACATGACATCTAATATCATCTTCTATGCCCGTGGTGCTTTGTTACAATAGCTACTTTCAAGTTATTGCCTGCTAGTTACCACGTCAGGTCAGTCTCAAAGTTGGTCTGTGTGTGTGTGTACTGCTTTCCTTTTGGAGTTGGTCACATATTTGTTTTCCTGATTCTTTGCATTTTGAGTACTTATGAATTATATTTTAAACACTGTCAGTATTAGGCTGCTTAGGCTCTGAGTCCAGTTATACCTTTCTGAATGTTAAGGATTCTAACCTGGTTAGGTTCCAAACTTACATTCTGTTTACTTCTGTGGGGGATGGTTTTAATTTCTGTTTAGTTTCTTAACCCTCTGCAATGTTGGTTTGGGTCATTGCCATGCATGTGCTGCTCAGGAGAATCATGGAGTGGTTCAAATTTCAGGTAAGTCCCATGACTTAAGCCACGGCTATGGGTCTTTGGTTGCAGCCCATGCGGGCATAACTCAGGCTTAGTCTGACACTAGTTCAGGTTAATACACAGAATTAAGAGAATCCTTTCCTGGCTCTCTTCCATCTAATATTCCACCCCACCCCCCAAATCTATTTAACCCACTGAAGGTCCCTCCTCTGGGTTCTCTGGCCAGAAAGATAAAATTGGTATCAGTTTTAGCTGCATATGGCAACATGAAACTCCATGCCTGGGTCCTTACCCTTGGGCTAAAACTGTGAAAGGGAAAAAATATATAGTATGCACCCTTTCCAAGGATTTGATTTCTCCCAGTCATGATTCCCTTCCACAATCCTGTGCTGTAGTGGGATTTTCTGAGACCTTCCATTGCTATTTATTTTATTTTGAGTTTCTACTTGTCATCAAAGTTAGGAGAACTAGGGTGGACTCACACCATCATAGCAGAATCAGAATGCTCTTCCCCCTTTCCAGTGTCCCAATAAAACCAACAAGGTCCAGCCAGGAAATGAAAGAAACACTTCGGTGTTTTCAAACACAAGGACTATAATTATATGCAAATTGGTTTCACAGCTGATGGGCAGGGCTGAGCCGACAAAAAGGAGATAACAAAATAACAGAGATTGACAACAGCTGGAAACTGCTACCAACCCTAGTGATACAGGGACAATGGAAGAGGATGTTGTTACCAGAAACCAGATGCCAGGCTTTCTGGCAGGAGATAGATCAGAAGATGCATGGCTGGGACCATGGTGGAAGCAGTTCTTTAGGCTTGTACCTACAGAAGAAATCATTCACAGCCAATGATGCTACAAGAGGCAGATTGATTTGGGTAGAATATCCTGGCTTCTTCCATCATTCCTACCTTCCAATCTTCCACAAGTACCTCCTATTGTCTAAAGCTATTCAGAAGCCATTGTGCAAGAGCGCTAGGGCGTTTGGGGCTCCCTAATATAGCAAGCATGGCAGGGAATGGTAGGTATGACAGTTTGGATGTGGCTGTCCAAACTTCAGGTACTGCCAATGTGAAAGTATTAAGAAGTGGGAACTTGGGCGGTGCCTGTGGCTCAAAGGAGTAGGGCACTGGCCCCATATGCCTGAGGTGGCAGGTTCAAAACCAGCCCCGGCCAAAAACTGCAAAAAAAAAAAAAAAGAAGAAGTGGGATCTTTCAGAGGTGATTAGGCCATGTGAGCGCCTCCCTCCTAAATGGGATTAAAGCCCTCATGAAAGAGGCTTCACTCAGCATTCTGCCCTTTTGCCCCTCCCCCTGCCACGTGATCCACCTTTGAGGACCCAGCAAGAGGGAGCCATCTTGGAAGCAGAGAGCAATTCTCATCAGACAACCAACCTGCCAGTGCCTTCACCTTGGACTTCCCAGCTCCAGAACTATAAGAAATAAATTTCTGTTCTTTATAAATTACTCATTCTGTGGTGTTTTGTGATAGCAGCACAAACTAAAACAATGTAAAATGGATTTGAGTCAAGCATTTGACTGGCACATTGGAGAATTCTCCAGCTCCAGACATCTGTCATTTTGCCCATAAATAATAACACTTACATTCATAACGTGCATTAAGAAATCAAAACCTAGATAAAACAACAATTAAATAGCATCAGTTTTCTATAAAGTCAATAATCTGTCAGAAATTTAAGAATGACTAGGATTTGAAATGATTATTTCTCAAGGCACAATTTATGTCCTGTAACTCCAATTCTTGGTATGAGAGAGAGAAGAGCCACCCACTGTTCCATATGTGTCCTAGTGTCCAGTTGAAATAAAAGGCACCGGCTTGGCGCCTGTGGCTCAAGCAGCTAAGGCACCAGCCACATACACCTGAGGTGACAGGTTCAAATCCAGTCTGGGCCCACCAAACAACAATGATGGCTGCAACCAAAAAACAGCTGGGCGTTGTGTCGGGCGCCTGTAGGCCCAGCTACTTGGGAGGTAGAGGCAGGAGAATCACTTGAGCCCAGGAGTTGGAGGCTCTGTCTCAAAAAAAAAAAAAGAAAGAAAGAAAGAAAGAAAGAGGCACAGACCAAAGTCAGGAACCAAGGGCCAAAAGTAAAGGAAACCCCTGACTCAGACACATGAGGACATTCTGAGTAAGATGGTGAGCAGGGGCTCCTCCTTTTCTTAACTAAAACCCCAGAAAATCCCTAAAAACCTAAGAGTTCATAGGAAAATGAATTCATACTTCTCCAACATTAAAACATCTGGCAAAGTGTTGTATGTGTGGGTTTTTTAACCCAGAGAGATTTAATAAGGAAATAATTTAGGAGAGATGTCAATATATGCTCTCTGGTATTCCTCAGATCTTCCTCTCTAAAACAGAATACATTATGAGTTGTTAGAAAAAAGAATTCAAAACTAAATTGTCAATTTAAAAAAACCCTCTATAGACACTTTCTTTAAAGTTATAATAAATCTAAAATATTTTGCGGTTCTGTTTTCATAAGATATTGAAATTTCCATATTCAAATTCTTATTTATAACACAACCAATTTGTATATAACCAATGTCCAAAACCATTTTTTTTTAGTAAGAGGACAACAATTAAAATTTATTTACTGAAACCAATGCCTCCATGCTATTCATTAAGAAGCTGCTTCCTCTGGGAAGCCTTGTCTAGCATAGATAGCATCATACCAAATTATCATATCCAACACAGATTGCATTCCATAGACAAGGTCATGGCAAAACCATTTTTTTTTTAAATTAGGTTTGTACAGGTAACCTCAGCAAAGACTCGATTTTTTTGAAAAAAAAAAATGGAAATGTAAAAAGCCACACGAGTTTTTGTTTTCATTCCAAACTCTTCATAAGGCTATGGAGAGAAATGTAAATGTTATAAATCAGCTTATAAGTGGAGGTCTGTTCTTAAGCTAACACCTCATTTCTTGGATATAAAAGCTAAATACTTTAACTCATTATGCATACAAATATCTTTTTATATATAAAGTAAAACACACACAGTGTAATTTGTTATAGAGGAGAGGCTAAGTAGACTTGACCCAGTTAAGAATACATTTCTCTTGAGATAGAATCAGTCTGTTCTTGACCAGTTAACTGCTGTGTAATTAAAGTTTCTAAGTATGCCAGTGGTTCTCAAAGCCCCCAAGCCCAGTGGAGGTGACATAGATTCACACAGGTTGACAATCCCATGATCAGTCCCTGATTTGGCTTCAGGAAGCAGCATAATGAGAACTAGTTCTCCATTAGCTGGCCCTGAGTTCCCCCTTTGTCACAACTGATCCCCCATGACCTAAAGAACCACCTGGGTAAGAAGTATCTAATAGTTTCTCCTTAAAGAATTTATTTTCCCTTAGCCACAGAAACAGTTATAAATAAACTGAAAACAATCTATGCATCTTTTCTCTCCATTTTTTTATGGCACAGATACCCCTACATAGGCACAAATATCATAGAAAGGACTCAGACTGACATTTTAACATTACCAGAGAAATACTTGAACTTGCTTTTGGGCCTTCACACACAGGAAATGGCCTTACCTAAAAAATATTTTTTAAGCTGGGCGCAGTGGTTCACACCTGTAATCCTAACACTCTAGGAGGCCGAGGCAGGTGGATTGCCTGAGCTCAGGAGCTCGAGACCAGCCTGAGCAAAAGCAAGACCTGTCCCTAAAAACATAAATAAATACCAGGTGCTGTGAAGGGCACCTGTAGTCCCAACTACTTGGGAGGCTGAGGGAAGAGAATTTCTTGAGCCCAAGGGGGTTTTTGTTTGTTTGTTTGTTTTGAGACAGTCTCAGTTTGTCACCCTCAGCAGAGTGCTGTGGCATCATAGTTCACAGCAATCTCAAACTCTTGGGCTTAAGCAATTCTCTTTCTTCAGCCTCTGGAGTAGCTAGGATTACAGGTGCCCACCACAATGTCTGGCTATTTTTTAGAGACAGGGTCTTGCTCTTGCTAAGGCTGGTCTCAAACTCATGAGCTCAGGCAATGCACCTGCCTTAGCCTCCCAAGTGCTGGAAGGTTGCTGTAAGCTATGATGCCATCGCACTCAACCCCAGGGAGACTGAGTCTCTGTCTCAAAAAAAAAAAAATTATTTGAATGCAAAACTATCCAAAAAAAAAAAATGCATGCTGTTCACACTTACAAAAAGTGAGGTCAACAGATAAACTGCAATTGCCACATAGATTTTCCCCCAACCACATCTTAAGGGGGAGGGAGGGTAGGAGAGGAGGAGAAAGGGATTTAAACAATGTGTTTCTTTTTCTTTCCTCCTCACAATCTGAGTTTTATTTTATCTTGATATTTCCTATGGCTAATAACATGATCATATTACCTTGTTTTCACATAGATCTCATGTTGAAAAATGCAAGAGTTTAGAATAGAATATATTGATGAAGGAATAACCAAGTATATATTTTGCATTGGTTATATTAGTCCAGTGTGGCATTATAAAGGTGTCTACACTTCTGCAGGTATCCTTAAAGTTCTTAAAAGTTATTATAATACAAATGATCCAATTTGGACAGGCCAAATAGGACATATCTAGGAATGAGGGCAGGTATGGCATGCTTTCATTTAGCTTGCAGTAGTGTGTGAGCACGCTTGCAAAGTCCACATAAGCAGAAAGTTCAGTCGAGGGGCCTTCACACAATTGTGGCGCAGTGCCAAGCAGCAGTTGCATAACCAGGATGTCACTATGCACATTTATGGCTTTCTAGGAAAAACATAGCAACTTCTGGCAGAAGTGCAGCAAGAAAGGCTAACCAACTCTACCTCTCCCTACATCATTATCAATAAAATATGATAAGTTCCCAGTCAATTGACAGACTTTAGATTTATCTTGGTTCCATGTTGCTCCTTATAGAAATTCACCTCTATCTGGGAATACAAAGGCACAAAAGATTCCACCTCAAAGATAAATGAAGCCAAACCTTGATAAGCCAAGCCACAGACACACAGTTACATGGTTTGAGTCCTGCACAAAATATTTGAGTGGATATCTCACAAAAGATGATACATGACTAATAAGCATATTAAATATCTAACAATGTCATTAGCCATCAGGGAAGTAAAATTGAAACCATAAGGAGATATCACTCCACACCCACTAGAATGACTAGAGTAAGAAAACTGACCACATACCAAAGACTGACAAGGATGGAAGCAGAGGGGACTCTTCCATCACTGCTGGGAGGCTGATGCAAAATAGGGCCAAGTCTGCCAGAGAAGCAGGTTGGCCATTTCTTATAAATTGAATCATACATCATACACTTATCTCATTACACAGCAACTCTGCTTCTTGATCTTTACCCAAGAGTCAGGAATACATGTAAAAAAAAAAAAAAAAACTAAAATGACCATTAACATTTAATTGGAGAGAAAACAACAATAATGACATGTTCATAAAAGGGATGATACTGACAAAGACGGCAGCAAACAACTAAACAACCAATATACTACATGCTTGATTCAGAAAAGCGTCACTCAGAGTGAACAGAGCCAGACACAGAAGAGTGCACAGCACATGATTCCATTTCAATGAAACTTTAAAAAGGGCAAGTGGAAACTAGAAACCATAGTGTCAGAAAGCAAATCAATAGTTGCCAAGGGAAAGTGAAGGGTTAGAGGACTCATTCCAAAAGAGCATGAGGACAACTGAAGAGTGATGGAAATGTTTATTCTGACTGGGGTAGTGGTTAAGAAATGTATACACTGTCAAAAATTCAAATTAATCCACATGAAAAAAACCAACAATCCCATATATCAATGGGCAAGAGACATGAATAGAACCTTCTCTAAAGAAGACAGACAGATGGCTAACAAATATATGAAAAAATGCTCATCATCCCTAATTATTAGAGAAATGCAAATCAAAACCACTCTGAGATACCATCTAACCCCAGTGAGAATGGCCCACATCACAAAATCTCCAAACTGCAGATGTTCGCGTGGATGTGGAGAGAAGGAAACATTTTTACACTGCTGGTGGGACTGCAAACTGATACAATCTTTTTGGAAGGAAGTATGGAGAACTCTCAGAGAACTCAAGCTAGACCTCCCATTTGATCCTGCAATCCCATTACTGAGCACCTACCCAGAAGGAAAAAAATTCCTTTATCATAAGGACACTTGCACTAGACTGTTTATCACAGCTCAGTTTACAATCGCCAAAATGTGGAAACAGCCTAAATGCCCACTAACCCAGAAATGGATTAACAAGCTGTGGTTTATGTACACTATGAAATACTATTCAGCCATTTAAAAAAATGGAGATTTTACAGCCTTTGTGTTAACCTATATAGAAGTGGAACACATTATTCTTAGTAAAGCATCACAAGAATGGAGAAGCATGAATCCCATGTACTCAATTTTGATATGAGAACAATTAATGACAATTAATGACATGGTTGGGTTGGGGGAAGGGGAGAGCAGAGCAAGAAAGAATGAGGGAAGGGTGGGGAAAGGAAGAGCAGAGAGAGGGAAGGAGCGAGGGGGGTGGGGTCTTGTTGTGTGCCACACCTTTTGGGGGCAAAACATGATTGAAAGAGAGACTTTACCTAACAAATGCAATCAGTGTAACCTGGTTTCTTGTACCCTCAATGAATCCCCAACAATAAAAAAAAAAATAAATAAAAATAAAAATATGAAAGCTATAGAAAGAAATCCCATATCCTCTATACTCAATGTTGCTTAAAGACGAGAAATGAGATTTATAATATGAAAGCATACTTTTGAGCCAAACATGTAATCACAATTTTATTTAAAAAAACAAACTTGGCATGGCGTCTGTTGCTCAGTGATTAGGGCGCCAGCCACATACATCAGGGCTGCTAAACAATAATGACAACTACAAGCAAAAAATAACTGGGTGTTGGGGCAGCGCCTGTAATCCCAGCTACTCAGGAGGCTGAGGCAAGAGAATCGCTTAAGTCTAAGAGTTTGAGGTTGCTGTGAGCTGTGATGCCAGGGTAATCTACCAAGGGCAAGATAGTGAGGAAAAAAAAGAAACTTACATATGTGTGTATATATGTGTTTTGTATTTGTATATAGCATCAGGAATTGGTTCTAGTTCTCAAATTATCTTCTCTTCCATAGTCTTATTCTCTTGGCTTGATGTTTCCAATGAATATTTGTTTCAATTATATTATTATTATTTTTGCAGTTTTTGGCTGAGTTGCAGGAGGATGAGGCTCAATGGAGAGAAAGAGCACCCAAACACCACGTTTATAAGAGGAAGTGCTTTATTCATCAGCCAGGAGCTTATGGCATAGAAGAATTCCAAATGGCTGCATTCCCCAACTGGCTTAGTTTTTCCCTTTTTATCAACAGTCAAAAAGTTCCACCCCACAGCTACCCTTCTTATTGGCCAGTTTGAATCAAGCAGGAGATGCTATCCCAGCCCCTACAGATCTACAGTATTTCACAGAACTTGGAAATTTCCAAGTGCCAGGAAGTTAAGTTTACAAATTCCCAAGAGCTGAGTCACCATGGAGAGGACCCTACAATTGTATCCTTGTGATCTCCTTGAGAAGACCTGCTCTCCTAGACCTCACCCTTCTCGGGCATTCTCTCTCAGCTGGGGCCAGGTTTGAACTTGCCACCTCGGTGCCCTACTCCTTTGAGCCACAGGCACCACCATGTTTCAATTATAGACTAATGTAAAAGAATCCAAGGAAACCTTACCTGAAACTTTTTGCATATGTATCCTATTTAGCTTTTAGTATGTCAAGGATGTTTTTCTCATGGTTCCATTTATTAAGTCAATTTGCCAATTTTTTTTTTTTTTCTTTGAGACAGAGTCTCACTATGTCACCCTTGGTAGGGCGCTGTGGCATCACAGCTCACAGCAACTTCAAACTCTTGGGCTTAAGCGATTCTCTTGCCTCAGCCTCCCAAGTAGCTGGAACTATAGGTGCCTGCCACAACACCCAGCTATTTTTTTTTTTGGTAGTAGTTGTCATTGTTTTATTTTTTTCTTTTGACACAGAGTTTCACCTTGTCACCGTTGGTAGAGTACAGTAGTGTCACAGCTCACAGCAACCCCAACACTTGGGCTTAAGCGATTCTCTTGCTTCATTCTCCCGTGTAGCTGGGACTACAGGTGCCCGCCACAACGCCTGGCTTGTAGTTGTCATTATTGTTTGGCAGGCCCGGGCTGGGTTTTAACCCAAGATGTGAAAAATATAAGCCATGCATTATACATTGCAGGGCAACCTGAACTATGCCATGGTAAATGATCTCCAGTATCACAAACAACATTAAATCAAGATTTTAGATGAAGTTAGTCTGACTTCTTATTTAATCAGAACTGATTTTATAGGGAACATTTAGATTTTGTATGAGTTTCTACATAATGGGTTTCTCCCTTTTAAGTTACAATACATAATCTATCCGTAAGAGCTTCCAGAATCGTCCTGGATGACATTTAAAAAACAAAAAACAAACTATAACTCAAGTTAAACAGCAAATAAACAACCTACACCCCACAGTTTCTCTTTTACTCCCATTATTTCTGAGTCACCACCAAGGGACTTCATTAAATGGACAGCATGTCATTGCATTCTGCCAGGACATGTTTATGCTGCTGGAGGCTTTGCCTGATTTATCTGTCATAGTTCTGCTAAGAAGGAAGTGTTTATGAATCGAAAGAAGTACGTGCAGTGATTTTTCTGAGGCTTTTAATTTTCCTTTGAAATAACCAAAGCCTCTCATGACTTCATCTGTTTACGCACTTCAGTCAAGGTTCTCCAAGTGCTTTATGAGCACAAAGCCATCCTGCATTTGCTCCCAGGCTCAGGTGTGGATGGAATCAACTTTCATAGATGAAAAACAAAAACCAAAAGCGCCAAGCTGTTTAAAGTGTTTCAAGTGCTCCAGGATAGCTAATTAAAAAACAAACAAGAAAAAACTAAAAAAAAAATTAAATAAAGGGTGGTGCCTGTGGCTCAAAGGAGCAGGGCACCGGCCCCATATACCAGAGGTGGCGGGTTCAAATCCCTTGCCCGGCTAAAAACTGAAAAAAAAAAAAAGAACCAAACTCTTCCTTGGGACTGTGTTTTCTTTGATAATGGACTGTGTTTTCTTTGATAATAGTTAAGCAGAACTCTGATTTTGAGACTGGCCAAGACTAAAAGACCAGAAATTAATTTCACAGTAAAGCCTCAAGTTCTAGTTTTCAAGCAAGTACATGAGAATCTCCTGTCATCTGATCAAATGACGATCTTTCCAGGGCCTTTATTTCTGTCAAGTTTGATTTCACTGCTTATGACTTGGGTTCTCTTTCTACAGACAGGGAACAGATGTTTGCTTAACCTCTTACAGGGCTGGACAGAATCCTGGCAATAGGGGAAAGCCCATGCAAAATTCCATGTGATCTGCTCATTTTTTAAAACCAGTTTTTGGAGGGGAGAAAAATATTTATTTTCTGAGTTACCAATGAAGAACTTCCCAACAAAGTTTTTGCCCTAGAGAAACTATTTTTAGCCCCCTATCTATATTCTTACTCCAAAATATATTCAACTACTATAAAAGCATAAGAAAAATTAAATATAAATTCAATGTAATTTCACAATGATGCTGTAGGTTAAGGGCAGGGTTGGCGGTAAAAGGGGATAAGTTGAATCAGTAATAAAAAAAAATTCATTACACTTTAAATAAAGTGCCGTCCTATCACTTTAAAGGGGAACACACCCCTTTTATTCTTTTTAAAAATATTAAAACAAAAACATCTGTTTCCTATTGGTGACAGTTACTTGTGGGTTCTGTTCCAGTAACAGAGTGGCCTCCTCATGGAGTCTTAAAACACTCTATCACAAGTCCTGTTTTGCTACTGAGTGGTATTTACATGTATTTTATGTCCAAATCTTATTTTATGTAAATACGGAATTTTAGTACCATGCAATAATTCACACCTGTCTATTAATCACCTATTGAAGTATCCTGTGTCCAGTGTGCAAATTGGACAGACATTACTTCAAATTATGTATGTGAAATTTATCTTCTGGGTATTTTGACGATATCACTTTTTAGGAGGAAAAGAAATGGTGAGCTGTGTGAAGCAGGTGCACCATGCCCATCGCATCTTGGGCTGCAGCTTCCACCATTTGCGTGAGTCTGGCGAGACGGAACCACCACACAGGTGAAGTGATGCAACTTTATTGCTCACAGGGAGGCAGCAAAGGGCAATAGAAGCTTCAGACTCCAAGGGAGCCCATCCCACGGGGCAGGTGGAGCCTGGTCTGCAGGTGGCTGAACGCCTTTCGAAGCACACTCCGCTGTGGGTTTTATGCTTAGGGGATTGGACACACAGGGCTAAAGCATTTCATGCAGGGACAGGAACAGAGCCCAGGCTATTCTGGTCAGTCCTCCTCTATCTCAGAATGTTGCCTTTCCAGCACATTCTATAGTTACTCTGAGGACTACACAAGACAAGCTGTGAAGAGCCAGGTTACCAATGCCATCCAGGAACTTGTACCACACATGTTACTTGGTCATTAAAAGTGAACTTATTCCATGGAATACTATGCAGCCTTAAAGAAAGATGGAGACTTTACCTCTTTTGTGTTTACATGGATGGAGCTGGAACATACTCTTCTTAGCAAAGTATCTCAAGAATGGAAGAAAAAGTATCCAATGTACTCAGCCCTACTATGAAGCT
>CAUYRH010086336.1:0-18760 GCA_963574655.1 Perodicticus potto
AACATATTCTTCTTAGCAAAGTATCTCAAGAATGGAAGAAAAAGTATCTAATGTACTCAGCCCTATTATGAAGCTAATTTAAAGGTTTCATATGAAGGCTATAACCCAACTATAGCACAAGAATATGGGGAAAGGGGCAAGGGAGGGGAGAGGAGGGGTGAGGTTGGGGCAGAGGGAGGGTAATTGGTGGGGCCACACCTATGGTGCATCTTAGAAGGGTACAGGAGAAACTTACTAAATGCAGAATACAAATGTCTTCATACAATAACTAAGAAAGTGCCATGAAGGCTATGTTAAACAGTTTGATGAAAACATTTCAGAATTTTTTTTTTTTTTGAGACAGAGCCTCAAGCTGTCACCCTGGATAGAATGCTGTGGCATCACCGCTTAGAGCAACCTCCTACTCCTGGGCTCAAGCGAGTCTCCTGCCTCCACTTCCCAAGTAGCTGGGACTATAGGCACCTGCCACAATGCCCAGCCATTTTTTGGTTGCAGCCGTCATTGTTGTTTGGTGGGCCTGGGCTGGATTTGAACCCGCTAGCTCAGGTGTACGTGACTGGCGCCTTAGCCTGTTGAGCCACAGGTGCAGAGCCAACATTTCAGATTGTATATGAAACCAGCATATTGTACCCCTTGATTGCACTAATGTGCGCAGCTATGATTTAATAAAAAAAAAAAAAGAAAGAAAGAAAGAAAGAAAATGTACTGTCTTATAGTTCTAGATGTCAGAAGTCCTAAATTGAAGATGTAGGGAGGGGTACATTCTTTCTGCAAGCTGGAGATGGGGGGATTGATTTCCATGCTTTTTCCAGCTTCTAGAGACTATATACTTTCCTTGACTTATGATTATGGGCATTCCTTTAACCCCTGCTTCCATCATCACATCTTTCACTTGGACTCTCCTGCCTCCCTCTAAAAAGGATCCTTGCAATTACATTGGGCCCACCCAATGGATTTAATCTCTCCATTTTAAAATCCTTTACTTAACCTCACATCTTACAATATATGATAATATTTTGATGAGTTCTGGAGATTAATGCATAGATATATTTAGGGAGCCACTTTTCTGTCTACAGACCACAGATCCAAACTAGCTATGAATATGAGTGAAGTGGAGGTCTCTCCTGTGGGGAGAATAAAACTAGAGTCTATGTTTACACTTTGTGGAGCTCAGAAGTACTTGATTTTTATAATTTCAAAAGTATTTTCTGTTTCGAAAAATGCAAAAAATGTTTAACTGACATTCCAGTTAATTTTAACACTGTTGTATATATTTAGGCCTTTGAATGTCTTCTAAAATTTCAAATTCCCAGGTTACCCTGTCCACAGCTCACTGAAAGAATATTTTGATATTTTTCATCAACTGTCTTGAAAAGAAAACAATTGCTAAGGGTTATTTCATTGTTATGATTTTCTAGCCATTCTGTGCATCATGTAAACAATGTACCTACAAGGAAGATACTACCATTAATAGTCTTTTAAAGATGATGAAATAGAAACCCATGGCAAGTAACACGAGGTTAAACAGTTAAGTTCACAAACTTGTCCTAGACAAAGTGCTTCGTAGCTTTGCTGAATATCACCGTGCTCACCTTTGAAGTACCCCTCTCGGGAAGCTGTGCACTGATGCCAGTGCCTCGTCCACCCTTGAAAGCAGTTTTTGGAACTTTTTCTGGAATGACCATCAGAGCTCTGGTGGTATGAGGTCTGCCAAGTTCGCGAACTCATCCTACAAACAGTTGCTTTGAAGGGTGGATTGTGCTGGTGTAGGAGCATAACTTCTCAAAAAGAGGCCTTCAAGGTGATCACAGTGGTAGCCAGCAGTGAAGTGTGTAGCACTTTGTCTGCGATGAGCTTGTGAACTTAATTGTCAGGGAACTTATATGCCTCGGGAAATGAGTGGATGTGTTGGTTATCATTTTCCACTTGCTTCCCCAGCTCAACTTTCCACCCTCTTTGCCCTCTTCTGGAAGTCTGAACTATTCACACTCCATCACCCGGGATGTTTTTTCCCTGGCTCCTGGTTGGTGTCAACACTGGAACATACCAGTAGAAGTTAAGAAAGGAGTTCTATTTTTCCCTACCCTACAGCCACTCCTTGCTCCCTGAGAGTTGTGCTTCCCTACACAGTTATGGCTTCTGTTCGGTGCTTGCTGCACTCACACCTTGTTTTGGTAATGCTGTGTTTGAGTCATGGCTTTCCATTTTTCCTAGTTGTTTCTCTCAACCTTCCTATAACTTCTGCACATAATTCCTTCTTTAAATTATTTTCAGCTAAAATACTCTAAATGTGCCATTTTTCTCCTTTTATAAGTTAGCTACAATTTGGTTACAAAATATTTGACTTTAGAAGCTAAGTTTCTAATCATTTCAATATATCGAACTTTAACAAAAACATATCCCCAATGCAAATAAATGTATAACTTGAAATAAATTAGTAGCAATTGCTAGATACTTGTTTAGTCAATTGCTTAGATACTTGTTTTTAGTTACGGATTTAAAAAAAATGACTAACTCATTGCATTAAACCAGTTTTATTAATATAATTTCAAATGTGAACCTAGCATACCATATGTTGATATATAACAGGTATGTTATTTAATAATTATATCTGTAAACGTAAGATCAATTTGCCTTGGTGGTTATTCTGCAGTCTGTGAGCATTGTTTATAGAATGTCATCTGTTATGCTCAGATTTGATGCTGTGCAACAAGTTTCCATTTATTCATTAACACTGGGCTCTCATCAACTTGTCCCTCACAGAAGGAACTCTTACCCACCAACATGTAATATATAATATATTCTGTTCTTTTGCAGGTTTTGTTTGAAGTGGTGCTGATGTCTGTTTCCTTGACAACAAGGTAGGGTGAGCTCTGAGATAATACAGAGTGCGTGTCAGGTGTATTCAAAAAGTGAGTTGTAGTTGTTCAGCAGAAATATATCAGAGCAACCTTGTCTTCTTTTGTGAGCAAAGATGCTAATGAGGGAGCTTCACAATGAAGGTGGTTTCCATGGAGCCCAGGGGGTGGCTACATATAACACTCAACACTGGCCTATTATATTTTTGCATTTGTTTGTTACTGTTCACTTCTTTTTCCTTAGTTATTTAAGTTACATGTACTGACCAACTAGTTCATAACTTGAAAGCTAAGCAAACTCTTGATCTATTCTTTTCCAGTTGTTTGACACAGTTAAAAGTATACCATGGTGGTCCCTAATTGCCTTTGATTGTACCTAAAACAGATAGTTCAAAATACATTATAACAATAAAATAATTATCCTAGGATCCAACAGTGTATCAATCATAAGGCTCCCTCAGCAATGGTTTCTGCAAGTCTAAATTATATTGTCTTCATCAATAAACCTGTAATGTAACAAGATACTAAACTGACTTATGAATCATAAAAAAAGCTATCAGATTACTTTTATAATAACTTGGATATTAAATGTATATTGATGGGCTGTAAGGATTTGAGAATTGCTAATTACAACATAGTGCATATGGATAGAATCTCTATTAAGGAGGATTAACATATTCCTTTCCTGATCATAATAGATAACAGAAACTTTACTATATTTGAATGATGATCCTTCTGAAACTGAAAGCTCTGAAATGCTGTAGCTAAAAATTAAATTATATAAATGAGGTACTCTTTGGCTATGATTATGATGTATGGATATTAAGCCTTTAAAATTTTAATTCTCTTCAATATTAAGATAGTAATATAAATTATTAGAGCCACTATGGAGAACAGTACAGGTGTTTCTCAAAACACTAAAGATAGAACAACTGGGCATGTATCCAAAAGAAAGGAAACCAGTGTATCAAAGAGAGATCTTCACTTCCATGCTTATTAAAGCACCATTCATGGTAGCCAAAATATGGAATCAACCTAAGTGCCCATTGATAGATGAATGAATAAAGAAAATGTGGCATATGTATACAATGGAATATTATTCAGCCATAAAAAGAATGAAATTCTGTGACTAACAGCAACATGGTTAGAACTGGAGATAATTATGTTAAGTGAAATATGCCAGGCACAGAAAGACAAATACTGCCTGTTCTCACTCATATACGGAAGCTGAAAAAGTGTTGCCTCATGGAAGTAGAAAGTGGATTGGTGGTTACCAGAGGCTGGAAAAGGGAGGGGCAGAGGAGGGTAAAAAAAGGATGTAAATGTATTTATTATCATTGAACTATGTGATTAAAATGGTAAGGACGCTAAATTATATATGTACGTGTTGCCGCAATAAAAAATATACATTAAGACATGGTCCCTTCATTTAAGGTTGATTTCAAAAGCACCTACCTACATCTGTGTTGTAAAACATGACACTTAACCCAGAAAACTCATTGAACCCATTGATCATATAACTAAGTACACATAACATAATGCGAATTCCTTTCACAGAGCATAAAGGTTATGTCTGTTTTAGACATTAGCAAAAGTTATCCACAAAGATACTTATTTCATTTACTGGTAGTGGATGTCACAGACAGTGGATGATGAATATGCGGGAATTTTGTTAGCAGGACCTTTGGAAAGGGAAAGAAGCAGGATTGGGTAGAGGGAGAATTTGTGCTGCGGTACAAATGCAACAAAGGCCTCAGCCAACCTCATAGGTGCTGAACTCTGATCAGTGAGGCCTTTCGAGGTGAGACCCTTCAAGGTTGTCCCAAGTTAAGATGAAGGGACCGCTCCTTATAGCCCTGTGTTTTCTAGTCACTTAGACGGGGACTGCTCTGAAAGGAACAAAAGCTCTCTTTAGCTAGAAGTAATTTTTTTTTTTTTTTAGACAGAATCTCAAGGTGTTGCCCTCAGTAGAGTGCTGTGGTGTCACAGTTCACAGTAACCTCAAACTCTTGGGCTTAAGTGATTCTCTTGCCTCAGCCTCCCAAGTAGCTGGGTCTACAGGTGCTTGCCACAACGCCCGGCTATTTTTCTGTTGCAGTTGTCATTGTTTCTCTGGTGGGCCTGGGCCGATTCAAACCCGCCAGCTTCAGTGTATGTGGTTGTCACCCTACCCACTCAGCCAAGGGCGCCGCCAGCTATAGGTAATTCTAAGAACTTGATACTTAGATCATATCTGAGAGCCTTCAACAACCTTCTCAAAAGCTGAGGAATCATTTCCTCAGTCCTGGAGGGGGGGATTTGAGCATGGCGTCCCTGACAGTCCAGCCCTTGAGCTGTTTGTTTCTACTTGCTTTATATGTGTAACTAATTAATTTATTTCCTCATTCTTGAGTCTGATGGATTTCTTTTACCCAGGGAAAAAGAAGAGAAGAGAAGAGAAGTTTAGTGGAGAATCTGTAGCCTCTGCTGTGGCAGCTGGTCTCAAGGCTGCGACTGAAACTCAGCATCTCTCTCCTTTACTATTTGTTCTAGATTTGCTTCATCTTCAGTTAGCAACCCTGTTGGTCTGGCAGGGTGACCAAGAACCTCATCTCCGAGGGGTCCGACCTCCTGGTCACCATGCTCTTTTGAGGATTTTGCACTTGTCCATTTGCCACTAATATTGAGCAAGGGAGTGCCTAGAAACACCCCAGTCCACCCTTGGGTGCCAGACATATTCTTTCTCCTCCCTGTTGTTTGACAGCAGCCCCACCCACCACCTCCTGATGATCTTGGTTAATTACTCCTGCCAGGATGGCAGTTTCTCTTTTTGCCTATTGGTACCATGACATAAGGAGTGCAGAGTGTCTAGAGAAGAGCTTTAGCATAAAGTCCAATGTGACTCCTTTATCCTGTGGTGACAGCGTCACAGACCTGGGAAACATAAATTGCTCAAGTGTCACCAGGAATAACAGTGAGCAGGACCAGTTCTGCTTCTATCAATTGGTTCCTAAACCCATGTGTTCTATCTATTGGGATGGCTTCCTGAAGGATAGCACCTCTCTTTGTCGGGTATCGTCTTCAAGCTGGGGTGTGTGTGTGCATGTGTATGTGTGAAGGGACTAGTAGATCACATGTTCATATGTCTCTTGTCACTTCACCTTTGCTGTAGAGTGGGCCAACAGAGCAGTGAGAGTTACAGATGAGATGATATGCCACTGTAACAAATAGTTTGTAAGCTCTTAGATGGTGGTGGCGGTTGAGGCCCTGTGGATAAGAACGCCACACTCAAAACTGGAATATGTGTCAGTTGCCACAAAATATATCTCTGTTCCTTTCCAGGATAGAAGGGATTAAATGTTATAGACTTGTGACCAAGTGACCAATTGGTTTCCTCAAGGCACAGTGACATCTGAGATGCTTGGCATTGGTCTCTCCTGCTGGCAGGCTGGAATTCTGTAGCCGCAGTAGCTCTATCAGCCTTGGTGAGTGAGAACTGACCTCACAGAGCCTATGCTTAGCAAGCATCCCTCCCCTCTGGTTACTAAACTCAGGTACCCGTTATGCCAACACCGTGGTGGTTGACAATGGATGACTACACATGTGGGCTGGTGAATTTCTGAATTTCTATCTGGTTGTTTAATTTCTCTCCTATGGTACACGTTCTCAGGATCAGCACTTGTGGGAGCAGGGAATGACGCAGGATTGAGCTGAATGAGAAACTGGGTTGTCACACAGTCACAACAAGGCTGCAGATGACCCCATCGTGGGCTTGAAGCTTTATTGGCCCTTCAGAGTTTCCCAAAGTTGAGAAAAGAGTTTTGTCTTCATAACATTAATCAACCTGTCTCTGGTGTTTGAGGCGCTCCAGGAAGGGGCACGTAACCTTAGCTAAGGTAATTCTTTTTAGTTCACTCTCACAGAAAGGTTGTATCATGTTCTCAGGAAGAATTTGATACTTCTGGAGAATCTAATTACCCCAAATTAACCTTTTACACTAAGCTTCCAATCAGTCTGGATTATATATCCCAATACTTTTCAGACAGAGTCTCCTCCTCTGAGGACTGGGATCTGACTAAATAGGTCTGTGACCTGTGCTGTCAGACAGACCACTTCTGGAAATCAGGCTCATTTCAAAGATTCCTAGGTACCAACAGTAGAAGAACTGACCATTAGTTTCCTGAATGTGGAGACTAAGACTCACAGGGAGCTCTCCCTGGTGCTGCTTAAAAACTGGGCCAAATATTCTCTCCTTTTGTTTTATCTTCTTCTAAGTACTGCTCATCTGATCTGCCTCTAGTATATCTTGCTTAAAAGATAATCAATCTTGCTTTCTTCCAATCCCACCAAATCTCTTGAAAAAGTCCTGTTGAAATTGTGACCTGATCTGATTTTAAACATATGCATAGTCTTAGTCAACAGTAGGAACTGCACTACCCAACTCATCCTATGCTTTCTTGCCCAGGGAATTATTCTTAAATAAAAACATTAAAATTAAATTAATTAAAATGAAAGTTTATTCAATAAATATATTTGTTCTATCAAATAAAAGAAGATCAAAATGCCTGTTACACCCTAAGTAAAATAAGTATTCAAGGTTTGCACAGAAGGAGCAAACATACATAGCAAACCCAGTGTATCAGAGTTAAGATGTGTTAGAGACTCTCTCTTCCCTCATACGCCCTGTCTTCCTTTTAGTTTTATAGGGAAAAGGAGAAGTCTTGTGGAGAGGAGGATTGCTGGTGGGTGGTCACCATTTCCTACACTTGGGTTTTGTTAAGAGTTGAACTAAGTGTGGATATAGAGTTACGTGTTGTTAATATCAGAGAGGAAAAAATGCATAGCTTATGTATCATAGTAAGTTAGATAAAAGAAAGCTCATATTATACTGTGCTTATGTTCTTGAAATAAGTATCAGAAAAACCCACATAAGTATAATTAATACAAGGTTATTATAAGAGTAAAGATCTATCTTGTCTGCTTGACTGTATAAGGGAATCTTCATGAGGAGGCTTAATATAGTTATTGGGAGAGATAAATTATTTCTGCATGCAGGAGTCATATGATTGCAACTTTTTAAAATCCCATGCATTGCCAATATGGATTCAGATATCTAAATATTCATTTCTCCATGTATATCCATTTAATAGCTACATTGGAATATCTTTTCAGACCGACCAGAGCCACTTTTCCTGTCAAAGGTTTTCAAATTCCCTATAGTTCACTGGGAGAGTATTCCAACATCCGTAAGGATTCTGGCATCCAGATATGATGGCAGGGCATGCCAGTGGAGGGAGTGTGACCTGAGGAGCAGCGGTGGAAACTGGACGCAGTGAGTAGAGTATGGTCGGAACATCAGATAATCAGAACACGGGTGGGAGAAAAGGCAGAGGAGCGTGTCAACACTGACAAGAGTATTAGCGACCATAAAGCATAACACAGGTGCCAGCCAAGCCAACTGATCAAAAAAAGGGAGAAGTGGCAGTGGTGAAAGAAGAGACATGAGAAACACGATGGTTATAAGACTGACAATGGCCTAGGTATGCAATTAGCAGGCATAATCTAGTCTGTTGTCAGTAGAGATAAGAAGGAGAGGGTAAGTGGGAGAGATATTTAGGAATTAGAACTAAGGGAACTTGGCAACTAATTTAGTGCATTTTCGTGGGAGAATAAGTCAAAGGACATCAAAAGTTTTAACCTATGTGACTGAACACTGAAAGAGTGCCCATTAATTTAGATACAACTGTGAGGAAAGATTTGCTTTGGAAGTTATTCTTTAAGTGGCAATGAGCAATCAGGTAGGAAAATAAACCAAGCAGTTAGAAATACAGGACTAGAATTAAAGACAGAGGCTAGGTTCAGAGACTGATTTGGTTATGAGTTACACAGAAATAACAATCAAACTAAATTAGAAGAAAATGAATTAGATTGATCTATTCCATATGGATCTCAGGATCACGTGTCTGTGCTTTGAAGGTATTTCTACAAGGTGGTGATGCTTTCTGATTAGGTAGCAGAGACTTCAGTTTTCAAAATAAATGTTAACTAGAATCCAAAGATAGCTATTTTTTGCCCCCTCTTTGGTATCCTTCCAAAGTTACTATTTGACTAAATCATTTATCTGATTAGTTTTAAGATATATCAAGACTATAAAGGTTATGTGGGGTAACAATTAAACCAATCATGAAAATTTAGCATCATTAAAGGCTGTTGTAACTTTCCATGTGAAAATAATACTTGAAATTTTATCAAATTTTGTCATAATTCATTTCATAATTTTTTTTCTGTTTGCTTTTTATGATAGGACACTCATTTGGTCTTATTTCTCAGATTAATCTTTTTTCCTAATTTTCTTATATTTTTAAGTTTAAATGGTATTATCTTTCTTACTTTGAAAGTGTTGTTCTGCCCACACTCCAGAAATTCAAATCCTCTTGACAGCTGTATCCCACTCCCACATGTTTAAAGGTCCAAATAAAAGAATATAGTCTTCTCCAGTGAGTCAACAATGAATCATATACATATGTAATATTTTAATTAGACATGTATCCCTAGTTTTCTGAGTCTCAAACACATATTATCTATAACTACTTGCAAAATTTCCCCCACAGTTGTTATTTACATTGAAAACATAGTGTAATGTACCAATGAAAACATCTGAGTTGCTTAAGAGACAGATGAGAGGCTGTAGGTTTAATTTCAGTCATATCATAGCTTTTCTAATAGAACGTATCTTATGCATTATTAAGTGAAAATTTGTTTCATGAAATTAGACTCATATAAAGGTCCAGAACAAAATCAATTCATTGAAAGAAAAGTAAATATTAACTCAGAAGAAGATAACTCATAAATGACAAAAGCTTGACTATGGGCTTATCTTCATTTGCCAGACATACATTGATTTTCTATAAGTGAGTAAGTTAATATTTTGAAAACTGAAATCTATGCTACCTAGAATTTATAGAAATGAATAGACAAAAGGAAATATATATATATATATAAACGTTGGTAGTACTAGAAAGCGTTTCTGTGTTATTTGAACCCAACGTGACATTTTTGAAAAACTAGAGGAAGTAACTGTGTGTTGTGTATTGAGAACGTCAGTCATTATGGATGCCATTGAGAACCAAGTGCAGATAGCAGAAAGCACTGAAGATCTTCAATGATCTGAAGGAAAAAAGGGTAAGAAGAGAGATTCAGGTAAATACTCAGTTTGAGCATGTCTCATGTGCTTCAGAAATTTAAAAAGTATGAGTTATGAAAGATCATATAGTTTGAGGGTCATTGATGAATCACTTGTCACTGATACTGAGACGGCAATGATATTCCCTAGGGAACTGAAGAAACTTATTGTTGAATGTGGTCATTATGCAAAGCAAAATTTTAATACTGATGAAACTGGCTATCTTGGAGATGAATGCTATCATGTAGGTTTATGTCAAATACCTAGGAGAAAAGTGTCAAACACCTGTCATAGTGTATTTTCTGCTGTTTTAATGACCATTTATAAAGAAAAGTTTATGTGGCTCACAGTTCTGAAGGCTGGGAAGTCCAAGATGGAGGGACCACATCCATTAAGGGCTTTTTTTGTGTGTTAACATGTTGGAGAGCATCAGATGGCAAGGAATGGTGAGAGAACTCGAGAGCATGTACAACATAGAAAATGGGGGTGAAACTCTCATGATAATGAACCTACTCCTAGGGTAACTCTATTTTTCCATTTATCAGGATAAAGCACTCACTCATGACCTAATCACCTCTTAAAGGTCCCACTTCTAAATATTGTCACAGTGACAATTAAATTTTAACATGAGCATTAGAGGAAACATTCAAGCCATAGCACACCTAAAACATTCAAAGATAAGCTACATTATTTTTTAGGAGCAATTGCGAGGTACTGTTAGGCTAAAATTTTTATTGGTATTTTACTTCTCAAATTTCCTGGCACTTAAGGTAGCATTGAAGAATGCTTTGTGAAGCAAGTGTTAAATGAGTATGAGAGTTGTTATCTTTGTGATTATTCATAATGGAATACACAAAGAAGGAAAGTCTTGCCAGCAATCCTCTCCTGGTGATGATGTTCCCAGGCTGTCTTCTATTGTTATTGATTAGGAAGATCCTATCTAAATAATTAACCTTCTTTTGTTTCTAGTGTTGTTGATTAGGAAGACTCTAAGTAGTATTTTTTACCTCTCAAATATTATATACAGCACCTGCTGTGGCACTGTTTCACTAAAGGATCTATGAAATAGTTTTGATATAAAGAAGGTACTTCAACCTTGTTAATCAGGATTTGACAAAAATATATCCCAACACATAAAGAACAAAGTATGAGAGATGCTTATCCCACAATGTGTTATTCTTTTCCAAGTCTAGGGAAATGATGGATGTGAAGCACAAAATCTTAGACCTTATTAGGGAGATTAAATTTATTGAATACACATTAAAAATGTTGAAGAACTTGTTAAAAATTCATATAACAAAGCACTTAACCACCGAAGAAATAATTTAATTTAATGATCAATTTTGGACAAAAAGGAAGGTCCACACATACACTGTACCAGAAGTTTAAAAACAATGTAGTTTTATGTCAACTAAATAATTACTTTTGCAGGTGATCTTGACATAAAGGAATAAGTGGTGAGCCCAGGTCACTCACTATGGTAACTTCAGGTGCTGTTTTCCTAGTTACATTGTTAATGATATGAGCAGCAACCTTGGCCTAAGGAAGATATGGTCACCAAGAGTTCATCCCCCTCAGGAATGAAGATTTGGGTTGCACTACCATATGGTTAATACCAGGTGATGGTTATTTTTATTTATCAACTTGACTGGGCCACAAGGTGCACAAATATTCACTCAACATTTTTCTCAGTGTGTCCATGAGGGTGTTTTAAGATGAGACTAACATTTGAATCAGTAAACTGTTTTAGCAGACTGCCCTACCTAATGTGGGTGACCCTCATCAGTTAAATGCCTAAATAAAACAAAATGGCTAACCCTGCTTCAAGTAGCAGAGAAGTATTGAATAACTGATTGATCTGGGACATTGGTTTTTTCCAGCCCAAAGACTCTGACTGAGTACTGACTGACTCTTCTTGAGTCTCTAGCCTACTTTTTTTTGGATTAGAACTGTACCTTAGCTTTCCAGGGTCTTCAGCTTGCCAATTGTAGATCTGTGGACTTCTTACTCTCCATGGTCACTTGAGCCAATTCCTTATAATCTGTCTTTTTCTCCCTCCTTATATATATGTGCACATGTACACACACACACACCATTATCATCTTTAAAAATGCAAAAATGAGAGAATAATGCATATAATGAAACATGGAGGAGGGAAATAATGAATACCACAAGTTTTGCTCATAAGAACAATTGCGTTGATGAGAATGTTGTAGTTTGTCCCATGAATTTCCATCTTTAAGAAGGGGATCTATAGAAAATTTCTAATGACACCTCATATTTAAAAGGTTATTTAAATAAAGATGAATCAACTAAGGAGAATGAAGAGTGGACTGAGAAAACCAACGGTGTCCCACACTATCAGAGACCACAGAAGAGGATGTTTTTAAGAAGGAAGGCCCCCTAGAAAATGAAGTGCATGGAAAGTATGAGGGAACTGCTCACTTAAGATGCGTGGAGAAGTAGACCCGTGCATTGGAAAGAGTAGACTGTGCAGCAATGGAGAATCTTCAGTGTGGAGCGCACATGACTGATAGCCTCCTGCTCCCATGCTGTTGAATCAACCATGGTGCTCCTGCCAAGGTCATTCTCTCCCAGGGTTGCTCACAACCAGTGACTGAACATAACAAAGGGACTATGTCAGTTAATTTTTGCCCGATGTTGGACTCCTCTACAGGCAACCTTTACTTAGGGGCTTCCTATCAGCTTGGCCCAATATCTTTTTGCAGAAATGCAAGGTAGTGTGAAACTCTTGCCAATCCTCCTTTCTTTCTTGTTTCTTTTCAAAAGTATCATACCTGCATTGAAGTCTGAGAATGTTATCCTCTACTACCAAATAATTAATTTAACTTGATGCTCAAAATTAAACAAAAGAGAAATTCTACACAAAAAGGAGGTGTGCTTCTGTACCTTTTAAACTTTAAAGGCATTTTCCACAATAAATCTCTTCTACACCCAATCTCCTTTTGGGACTTGCTTCTCAGAGCTCCCAAACTGAAACACACAAAGTTCTGAAATTTATTAAGGATAGTGCATCTCATTACACTTGGCCACAGCTAGGGCCACTCTGAAACTAGGGGCTAGAATTATCTGAAGACTGACTCACATGTTTGCCATTTGAAATAGGCTCTTGCCTAAGACCTCGCCTGGGGCTGGAATGCCTACATATGGCTTCTTCCTATGGCCAGGATTTGCTCCTAGCATATTCCTGGACTCCAGCTCCCAAGAGAGAAAGAGTAAGAAACCATATCGTCTTTTATGACATAACTCTAGAAATCACACAGCATAGTATTTACTGTATCCTATTGGTTACACATAGGGCCAGCTCTGATTTGATATAAGAGGCAATCACATGTGGACATGAATACCAACGAGTATGGATCATTGGGAGCCATTCTAGATGCTGCTACTTGAGGCTAAATGTAACACAGAAAAAATTATGAATCTTGAAAATTCATTATTGAAAGAAGGAAAGGAACTCTAAAGCAAACTACTTTTGTAAAATTAGAAAATATGAACACAAGACCATAGTACACATAGCAATGGATATAAGCACATGGTCATGCACTAAACATTTTAGAACATCTGATATGGGAAGAGAAGCAGAAAGATGAAATAATAAAAACTAAATAACAAAATGTATTTTGTTATTTTTCACAAATGTTTAATTTGAATGTAGTTTTCCTTGTATATGTAAGCATTCATATTTTAAAACTATGTTCACTTGATAATAACAAAATACTATTGGAAGATGAAGGTAAATTGGAACTCTTTTACTTTCCTAGGAGCAAGAATTTCAGGTAACATGAAACTCTCCCAGTGTAAATTAGTTTCTATTGAAACAGCTAGTGGTGGTCTGGAACTTTTGCAAGTAACTTTTGATTAAAGTTTCTTAGATGTTGAAAACTGGCCAAGGTCTAGGCTCATAATCCATATGAGACCCTTAGGAATGATGATTTCCTCTGTTTTGAGTTTAATTTCTTATGTTATGTACAGGTAAAATCTGTAAGGTAATAAATATAGATGACACATTTGCATGTGAGAAATTTCTGCATTTAGCTTATAAATTAACTTAGATACAATTACTCATCATTTATATAAGTATTTAATTTATAGATTGATCATATGTGTTTCTGAATACACAAATAGATACTTACGAATAATTAGAAAAGATTTTTGAGTTGTAATGCTATGAATCTCTAATTTGTAATATTTTCTGGAGTGAAATTATTTCCATTATTCCATTACTTCCATTCTGAGTGAAATTATTTCCGTTCTATTTCCAACAGAAAACATTTAAAATAATATATTTTCTCATTTTTAAAAGATTGAATACTTATAATTTGCAGCTTGCTTCTCCTTCATTATACAAGTTATAGTTTCATAGAGAATTATAACAGAAGTATAATAACATATATGCTTATATACTATCTTATTTTCTCTACCTTTTTGGACCTCTGCATACAGGTACCTTTAAAAATTCCTTTGTTTGGCAGTTGGCAACCAGTCAACACTGAACCAACTTCCTGCAAAAGGACATTATTTTGCATGTCCTTGGAGACTGGATAATTAATGTGTAATGTTTTACTTAAAACTGTAATTAAGTTTAAATTAAAATTCTTTGGGTTTTTAATAGAAGAGGAAGCATTTTGGTGCCTTTTTCACTTAAATGTTATATTTGCCAGCCTGTCTGAGCCAAACCACCTCCATTTATGTATACTTAATATTGTTTTTTTTTAATGTTGGCATTTGGTCAGGAAACTTTTAAGAAAACTTTGATTTTTTTTCCCCATCATCCATTAGAGTTGTTTTACTTAAGTTTGTGTTAAAGATATGATAAAACAAGTAAGATGCCCATTGCCACTTACTCTTCACTCCTCTCTTGAAAATGGAAAAGTGTATCTTACTTTTCCCTTGAAACTTTATTTATAACTACTGTAAATTAATATTCCCCTTCAAGAGCTTTGCTTTCTGTTCTCCAAGCAGTCATGTTAGATGTATATGTGGATGTTCATTTTCAATCACCCTGACTTTCTGCTTTCTGGTTCTATTCTGACATTCAGTCATATGGATGTGAAAATTCACATAGAAGCTTCATCAAGAAATATCTGAATGTTTGGAGGACTAAAGGTCTTCACTAATCTTGTTTCTTTCTTGAATGTACACCCACCCCCCAATCTGAGGGATACCAATGCATTCTGAACTTGAAGTGTTCTTAAATTAATCATCACATTCAGTAAGCTATGGTAATTTAGCCCACTGTATACTCTTCCTCTTTTTCTATCTCCATTTCTCAGAATTAGGAATTTTAAGTAATAATTCATTTATTCTATCTAAGAATTTTTTTAACTTAAAAAATATCTAAAGTAATTGTCAGTTTATAATATCTAACTAGAGGGCAAAGTCTACACAAAGCCATAACATGAACAGTTATTGAACATGACCTGGTATGTTCAACAATCTTAAAAATTGGATGATTTTTCACAGTTAGTCTGACTGCATTTTGATCATTTCTGGAATAAGTAAGTCAACTAGTTTATAGAAAAATCGAGTCATATTCAGTTTTGGTTTTAGTATCTCTACTTCAAATAGATGGAATATTTTAAACCTATGTTACATTTTGTTAATTTTTTATTATATTGTGGCAACTATCCAGTAGAAAATAAATAAGAAGCTCCAAATTAATTGTGGTCTCTGTCAGCATGGAAAGATTTAAGAAGGTGAAATAAATGGAAATATATTTAATGTACACACCTATTATTCTTCATAATCCCTCTGTGAAGAAGCAAGATGCCTTTTTCTTAAAATATCTGGGGCTCAGAACACAGTTCCAATACACATTTGTTATTGCCACAACAAGTTATCTAAAACAGACCAAAACGGTCTATTTTGCATGAATATGTATAATTATTGGGAAATTAAATTATGGCATTCATTACAGTTATTGTAGCAAAATATATATAGGGTAAAAGTGATTTTAAATAGTAGTAGCTATTAGTATAAACCATTTTTTAAACAGTTATTAAAACTTTTCTGAAGTAAAACTGAAATTGTAATCCTTAATTTCGTAAGAATTTATACTGGGCTGGGCACGGTGGCTCACACCTATAATCCTAGCACTCTGGGAGTCCGAGGCATGTAGATTGCTTGAGTTTAGGAGTTTGAGACCAGCCTGAGTAAGAGCAAGACCCCGTCTCTAAAAAAAGCTGGGTATTGTGGCTGGCAACTGTAGTCTCAGCTACTTGGGAGGCTGAGGCAAGAGGATCACTTGAGCCCAAGAGTTTGAGGTTGCTGTGAGCTATGATGCCACAGAACTCTACCAAGGAAGATAAAGTGGGACTGTCTAAAAAAAAATTTATCTTGGCTCATTACTAATAAAATTCGAAACAAAATCTTTTTACCATAAAAAGTAATTATAAAGAAGCCACTAAACAGGAGAGACTCAATTATTATATTAGGATTAATCTTTCTATGCTAAAAACATTGCTATTATTATATCTTTCCTAAAGTGCATTTAACTAAGCCAATAATATTGGCTAAATGAAAAAAAAAACAAAACTTGACCATGACTTCTGATTTTTTTATTATTTAAAGCATTTTCCTTTAGATTATTTTAACATAAACCATGATAACCATGATTTCTACCTTCTTTTGAAAGGTAAAAGAAGAAAATGATCTTTTATGAAAATTCTTGAACAAGTTCTGCAACTTCAAGCGAGTTGTCACAGGATTTGTAAGAGTTGAGCACATGGTAATGACTCAAAAAATATTAGCTTTGCTTGTAAGCCAGTTTGATAAGAAGTCATCGGGATTTAATATTAATTTTACTCTTTAATAACTAATACTAACTGTGCCTTATAAAGATTATTATCCTTTTCTATAGTGGATTTGCTCAATGTGCCATCTTAGCTCAATTCTACAGCTTCTCATTGATCTGTCTTTTTTGAAATAGTCTAATTTTAGTTTCGAAAACCAGTCCTATTTGTTTTAAAATTTTAATCTTTTATTTGACTGAATCCCCTTAGTACAGACTAATTTGAGAGAAAGGGTGAGTGGGGTGGTACCTAGTTTGTGTTCTTTCTCTCATACATATGTGCACATACTCACCCCTCTTTCTTGGGGGCAAAGTAATACAAAGATGTAGTTCTATAGTGTCCTGTTTTGCTGGCTCTACTGGTGTTCCAGTTTGTTGCTCACGGGCTTGGCGTGAACAACTTCTGTTTCCACCAGGACTAACTGAGGAAAAGTTCTTCCCAAGCAAGCAACTCCTTAACATTTTGTGAGTGACCTCCTAACCAGCAAGGATGTCTCAGGCCACATCCCTCTGATGCATGTGCTGCGGTTGCCCCACCTAGATGGCAGAACACCCTCTCATCCAACTTCCAAGGTTTCCCACCATCCATCTTCCCCTGCCCAATTCTGTATTAATCATCACCTTCAGGATCCAGGGTCCCATCTCTGAGGAACTTAGAACTTGAAGGTTCTAAGGGAAGAAGGGGAGAGTATTGGACCTTGCTTTGAAGAGCACCTGTGGTGCTAAATCCCCAAATCCTCATTTCAGATGCAGAACCTAAATTCCTGCACAACCAAGTGAGCCTTTGGGGCCCCTTTCCTGTTGGTTTAGAAGATGAAACCACCACTCTTCTACAGGGAGTTTAAAGGAAAACACACGGGGGTGGAGCAAGATGGCGGCCAAGTAACAGCTTCCTTGCAACTGAGCACGGTGCAACTGGGGAGAGAGGACTTCAGGCATCTCTGGCAGGTGGGATCTGCCCAGAAACTTCCCTTTGGGGACACAGGGAGACTGCGTGAGACTTCTGGACACCCTTAGGAAGGCAAAAGTGGCGGAGACTGGGCAAGTGGTTGAGTGTGTTCGTTCAGTCTAATACTGTTGGCAGCTGTGGGTGGGGCAACAGTGGGACTGCAGGCTGGAAAGGCCTTGCCTGTGAGCTGTTTGGGTTTCTTTTGGACTTGGTGCTTGGTTGAACTTCCTTGGGAGAACTTGGGCAAGAGTGAAGGGGTCTTTGAGTGTTGTCTGGGGCCCCAGACTGAGCCACTGAGCCAGATGGAGCTACCAGTGTTTGCTGTGTGGAGCCACTGTGGGAGAACTACCCTGGTGAGCTCCACCCTCAGGTTCGCAGAACAAACATTGGGTAGGAGTAAGTAATCTAGTGACTGAGCAGCCTAAATGCGTGGGCTGAGATGCCTTGCAGCCTTAGCCCTAAGGGCATAGAGTGAGACCGCTTTTGGCACATTGGGTAAGTGGATAGCCACTTAAGGAGTGATCCCAGCCACAAGTGCTTTCCTGGGAAAGCTTCTGCTTAGCCCAAGTTAGCAAATTAAAGTGTCTTCTAAGCAGGCTGAGGAGGATTTAAGCTCTCCATCCTGTGGGGTTTGAGAAATCATTAGAGACACAGGGTCAGTCCCTACAAAGATCCAGTAACAACAGAATGATTCTGCCAGGGTGTGATCTGGGAGAGACACCTCCCCAAATCTGAGGATGGTCATAGGCAACAGTGAAAAATAATCATGAGGTGGAATCGACAGAAAACCTCTGGCAATATGAATAATCAGAGTAGATCAACTCCTCCAAGGAACGACAAGGTAGATACAGCACAAGATCCCTTGCATAAGCAAATGGCTGAGATGTCAGAAGTTGAATTCAGAGTCTGGATAGCAACTAAGATCAGCGCAGTGGAGGAAAAGATGGAATTAGAATTTCAAGCAGCAATCCAAAAGA
>CAUYRH010086337.1:0-12696 GCA_963574655.1 Perodicticus potto
TAGAGGACACTTTAAGGCATTCACATTAATTGTACATATTGATAAGCCTGGTAGAATTTTGTATTGAGTTGTTTGAAAGTCTAGTGGACATTTTAAATCCTTTCACCACTGTGGAAGTTGGAATTTGATCAAAAGTTTCTGAGTGAGTTTACTTTTGTGGTGCAGAATTGCACTGGTCACTATGGAGGATAGGTCTGAGCATATCCTGGAGATCTGGTTTAGTCATGGCAAATTTCTTCAACATGTGAATGTCATTAAAGTATTTAATTTCTCCATCATAAATGAGACTCAGTTTAGCTGGATACAGGGTACTGGGTTGAAAGTTATTTTGTTTTAGGAGATTAAAAGTCAATGACCACCCTGTTCTAGCTTGAAAGGTTTCAGCAGAGAGATCTGCAGTCATTCTAATATTATTCCCCTTGTAGGTTATGATTTTCTTATGTCTGGCTGCTTTCAGAATTTTCTCTTTCCTATTAACTTTAGTGAAGTTAATTATGATGTGCCTGGGGGATGTCTTGTTCGGGTTGAATTGTGCTTGGGTTCTGAAACTGTCTGCTATCTGAATGTCAGAATCTCTTGGTGTCTGGAAAATTCTCTTTCATAATCTCGTGAAGAAGAGCCTCTGTGCCTTGCAAAGCAACATCATCACCTTCAGGGATTCCTATAGGGTGACTATTATTTTTCTTCATATTATCCCAGAGCTCTCTGAGAGAATGATCTATTTTTGCTTTTCATTTCTCTTCCTCTTTGAGAGTTTGGGAGCATTTGACAGCTTTGTCTTCAATGTCAGAAATCCTTTCTTCTGCTTGCTCCATTCTGTTACTGAGGGATTCTACTGTATTTCTCAGATCTTTGAGGGCTGCAAATTCTTGTCTCAATGTGTCAAAATCATTGATGATTTTGTCTTTGAATTCGTTGAGTTCTTGAAACAACTTTTCAAATGCTCCTTGAATTTCTAATTCCAATTTTACCTCTATTCTATCAAAATTATTTGTAATCAAATTCTAAATTCGATTTCTGGCATCTAAGCCATCTGTTTACTAATAGGATCTTCAGTTGTGTCCACCATATCCTTCCTTGGGGTGTTGATCTATTCTGATTATTCATGTTACTAGAGTTGTTCCGCTGATTCCGCCCCATGATTATTTTATACCATTTGGCTAGATGAGGAGATAAGGTGAAGTTGGGTTGGGGGGCTCCTGGAGTAGTGATTAACCAGTCCTTTGCCCCAAAGCTGGGACTGGTGTCTGTATCTTTCCCCTAGAGCTTTGCCAAGGACCCGTACAGTGCTATGGCCTGAGAAACTGGGGTCCTGCTTTGTGTGGTGGGGCTCAGTTGCTCTGTCTTGTTTTCAGTTGGTCTCTGTCCTACCCTAGTGAATCAGTTACTCTGGGTTGAAGTCTCAGCTATGGAGAAATATCAACAATTAAGTCACCCCACCTCCCACAGGCAACAATTGGAAAAGGAAAATCAAACCTTCCTACAACCACACACCCAGGGTATCACTTTGGATAGTCCTCAGGTAATTGGCCCAGTTTGAGAGGTCCAAATCAATTGTCCCAATCAGCACTGGTCTCAGGTGGGAGAGTTCAGAAGATCTATGGCATCTAGATAGCAGTAGTCTGCTGGCAGCTTAAGTATGACTCACTTCAGTGCTCTGTGAGGTCAGAAGGACCCACCCAGCAAATAAATAAGTCTGGGAAGGTTGATGCTTCCTTCGTTATTTTGTACCTCTGTCACACCCTGTCACTGTTATCCCTACAGGGCTGCAACCCTGTTCCCTGCAATGAACAGATGCTCCAGGGGTTTGTGCCTGCCTGAGTCACAGGGAAATCTATGTCTCCTCAACCAGGCTGCTGCTATCTGCCACTATCTGGCAGGGGGAGGTGAAGCCTGACAACCTTGAGTGCTTAATGGAGGCTTGGGCAGTTCACTCAGTTCCAGCCCTGCCCCTACTTGTTGTTGCTAAAAGAACAGAATAATTTCACAGAATTTGTTTCTTCCTGGTTATAGTCCCCTGTGGATCAGACACTGTTTAAATTCACAGAAACTGCACCTCGTCCATTCTGTGCCACTGCCCGGTTGTGGCTGCAGTCTGTGTTGGGGTGGGTGTTGTTAGAGCTCACATTCAGCTGTCAGTTCAAGCCTCTGCCTGCCTGCCTTTGTCTCAGCTATGATCTCCTGAGGGTCGGGTGCATCTGAGGCTCAGTAAAGCAGTCCTCTGGGTCAGCCCCACCTAGGGAGTCTGGTGTCTCTGCGCGAGTGTGTTGTAGTCCCTGTGCTCTGCCCAGGGTGGTACAGCCTCTGGCATACCCTTTATTCACAGAGCCTGCTTTTCCATCCTAGATCTGTTCTGCCAGTAGCTGCCACTGGAGAAGATGCCCAGCTTCCTCTGGTTTCCCAGAGAGACAGAGATTGTCTCTCAGGAATATCCCCAGGGGTGTGAGCCCTATTGTTCCTGCTGCTGTGGCTGCTGCTCTGTGCCTCAGGGCACTGCCTCTCCTTTATGGTTCTCTCTCAGTTGACCATATTGTCCTTACTCCCATGCCACAGAATTGGCACAGACCAGCAACAGCCCATGCCCTGTCCATATCTCTTGAGAAATTGCAGAAGAATCTGGACTCCATGGGGGATAGGCTTCCAGGCCTTGGGGTGAGAATGGAGGGGAGTGCTGGGAGTTCAGACTTGTAGGTAGAGGATATATACAGTTTTATGCCTGGCAGGAGGGTGCCATGGCACCCTACTAGGGGAAGGAGGTCCATTTTTTAGAGGGTGTCTTCTGTGGGACAAAATGGGAGGACGTTTGAACTCTGTTTGCTTTTTTGTAGAAAGTATACTGCAAGCCGTTCTCATGGGGGAGGGGAGTCCCATCTGGTTGGTGATGGATTTTGTACCTTTTATTTGTATCCTTGGGGTCATAACTTGCCTCAGCAGGGTTGGTGTGCATTTTTCCACCTTCTCTCCTGGCTCAGCTCTAAACCATCAGCTTACTTGCTGCACTTCTGTCCTTTAACTCTCCTTCTGGACAGGAGGCTCTGTGGAAAGCTGGCTCCAGTCAGCATCTTGCCTCGATCACCCCCTCCCCTGCCTTTTGGCTAATATCAAGTATAGTATCTCTTCTTATCAGTTTATAATCTTCTCTGCTTACATGGGTTGTGGTGGGTTGTGTCTCCTCTGCTATATCAAAGGGTATGTGTAAAAATCTTTGGGGGCATCCACCCAGAAATTCCATCACTCATGGCAAGACTTTAGATTTTTTCCAACTCTGGCTCCAACTTTATATTAATATATCACCCTTTATTAAGCATGCAGCTAGTTTTGAAGTTTGCCAGTGTGAGTAATGAATCTTGAATTAGATCTTCAGCTGTTTCTCCTTGCCCATTGTGAGAGATGAAGACCTCTTCCTGACTCTCTGCTCTTACAGTTTTGTTTCAGTGGAACAAATGGTTTGGAATGGAATGGTTTCAATGGAATGGTTTTTCAGTGGAACTTATTTCTTGCTATCTATCTGTACATCAGTGTAATTTAGCAATATCTTAGTCCATGTGTTTTGTCATAAAGGATTACCTGAGGCTGGGTAATTTATAAAGGAAAGTGGTCTTTTTGACTCACAGAACTTTTACCTGTATAAGAAGCATTGTGCTGGCATCTCCATCTGGTGAGCGCCTCACCCTGAACTTGTTCAAGTTGGAAGAAGAGGGGGAGTCAGGGTATAAACCACATGGTGAGAGAGGAAGCAAGAAAGAGAGGGGGAGGAGCAAGGCTCTTTTTAGCAACCAGCTCTCAAGGGAACTAACAGAGTAAGAACTCTCGCACTCAACTCATGCACTCAACTCCTAAGGCTTTAATTAATTCAAGAGGGATCTGTCTCCATGATTAACAGATTTCCAGCTAGGCCTTGCTTCCAACAATAGGGAAAAAATTTTGACATGGGGTTTGGAGGATCAAATATCCAAACTACAGCCAGTAACAAACATAATTTTATTATCCTATGACTATCATCCCCTCACAGTCCTTGTATAATTCACTGTCCAAATATTGTACTGGCAAGGGTATTTCCCTCTGTGATACATAATGCCAAGTCACTGTTCTTGAGATATTGACTACCCAATTGCCATATTGTGCCAGGAGTTGTGTGCAGTCCACATAGCAATTGGGATGGGAATTCTCAAGGCTAGGAGGCGCCTATAGATCCAGTCTCTAAACCCTACTTTTAATTGCCTACTTTCACCAACAACTTTCAGTACCCTGGGTGCTGGTTGGGGTTTCTAGGATGCAGATGCTGAGATGAAGTTAGCAGTGCAGACACTTTGGACAGAAAAGGGGTTTTAAGAGGCTTGGCAGGATCAGCTCTGACTTCCAAGAAGGCCTTGCACAGTCTCCCGGAGGGCAACAGGGAACTCTGGATAGTCTATTAGAGGTACCCCTCTAGGTGGGAAATGGTAGAATCTTTCTCAGTCATTGACTGGGTCCTCTGCAATTTAGCAACCTTGGCTTAAAAGCCAATGTTGACATTAATGGCACTAACAACAGTGAGCTAATGACATACTTTTCAATTGTGCATCAAGTCTTTCCTTACAGATGAGCATAATCAGTGTATCCCCATGTCTGTGGCACTGTAGCTAAAGAATTTGGTGCATGTATGCTTGAAATAGGGGGAGAGGAAGACTGTATTTGGAATGATAGACCAAGGCTCCACCTGATGGAAATCAATGCCACTTGATGCAGAGTTGGCCTATAGCTACAGCAGATATAAGCAAAAGTGTTTATATTGGTATTATGTGCATGTGCACACCATTTGTGTGGGATGTAATAGCAAGTTTTTAATGGGTTATAAATGATACATAGATGCGTACATTAAATATTATTGCTAATCGATTATGCATAAAATATAATTGAAGTGGCAGGCATGACTGCATATTGGAAACCCCAGGAACATGTAGCAAAATTAAGTAAACCTGATTTCCAATACTTTGTCTGCCATCTTCCAGGGTCTTTGTGATGTTATGTTACTTATGCTTCTGAGCATTGCTTCTTTCATTTATAAAAGGATGATGATGGTAATGGTGATGATGGTGATAATCCTACTGCTGCTTCCATTTAGGGTGACTATAAGGTTCAGATATAATAATAGTAATATTAGTAGTAATTATAGTACTCTCAAAATAATTAAGCTATTCACAAATCGGAGCTCTTTTTTGTTAGGTATTGTTTGAAGACCTATACATTTTCCTCTAAGCTAATCCTTGCTAAAACTTTAAGAGTTAGATCTAGTGATATGTCTATTCCTTGAATCAATTGTTTAAATATTTCTAGTTCCTTAGGGGCACCAATTATATATGTACTGGATATTTTCATTAGCTTCTAAGTCTGTGTTTTTGACTGTAATTATTTTTAATTCTATTCATGAGTTTTTTATTTCACTTTATTATTATTTACTTCCTCTTCCCCTCCAATATTTCTCTCTGATGTCTATTCTTATCTATACTCTCATTATGGACATCATATTTATGATTTATTTATTTATTTTCTTTATTTATTAATACATAGTCTTACTTTGACACCCTTGGGTTGATTGTTGTGGTGTCATCCTAGCTCACAACACCCTTAAAACCTTTGAGTTCAAGAGATCTTTATGTCTCAGCTTCTCAAGTAGGTGACAATACAACTGCCCAGCATAGTTGGCTAATATTTCTCTTTTTAATAGAGATGGCATATCATTCTTGCTCAGGCTGGTCTCAAACTTCTGAGCACAATAAGTTGGCCCATCTCCGCCTCCCAGAGGGCTAAAATTGCAAGCAAGAGCCACTGTGCCCAGCCTCATATTTATGATTTAAAAAAATTCAAAACCTTCTTGATGTTCTTTCTTTTAGATTTTCAACTTTCTATTATTTGGTCATATCTTTCAAGGATACTTATTTTCTTTGTTTTGTGCTCTTTTTTTACAGAGTTTAAAAAAGTTTTAGCCATATCTTTTGGTGGTGATTTTCATCTGTTCCATGGCAACTTTACTTTAGTGAATCTTCTTTGTATATCATTTGCTTTTCCTATTACTCTTCAGTTTCTGGGTGGTAGGCTGATGTGGGAACTCTTTTAATTATCTTCCATGTTTGAAAAAGGTATGTTCTTTCTTGACCCATTATGTACTGGATATTTGTGTGGAGAAGGGGCCAGGCCATGTTCTAAGTCAGAATGGTTAGCAGAAACATTCTTTACAAGCTTACTCCTTGGAAAAGGGTCAGAGATGTTCATGAATTTAAATCACCCTTTTAATAAAGATCCCCACATGACTTGGATGCACTTTAAAGTTTGGAAAGTCCCACTATGTAATATAGCACTACTCTTTATAATTTATAATCTTTTTCTCTACTGCTCCCTTTCATCAGATGGTGGGATCTCATGTTTCTTCATATTATCTTATTGACAGACAGCCTCCTGAAACTGTGGGACATCTGTGTGATCTTGTGTTAATTCATGCCTATGTGTGTCACTTGTATCAACCAGGTCCAGGGAAACCATCACTACTGGCTGATACATGCAGTGCTTCTTGTTGAAAACAGGAAGATTTATGGTTTTAACCTGCGGAGTGTGCCACTGTGATGATTCTCAAATTTTATTGTGCATCAGAATATTAGAGTGAAAAAATTTCACTTCCTTCCTCTTGGGGCCTAAGCCGAGTGTGAAAATTAAATTCATGCAAGATAGAGTAACAACAGAAAAGTGTAAACAAATTTAGGTGGCATGGGAGTTGTCATCTGAAGAAAAGAAGACTCAAAGACCTACTTAGAGTCAGGTATACTGATTTTTACCAAGAAGAGTAAGCTGTGAAGAATTAACTAAATTATGTGGACAGTTTGAAAGATAAATTACCCACCAGGCTGGGAGACATACTGAGACCTTATCTCTGAAAAAGTGTGTGAATAAATAATTAATAAAAGATAAGTTATTTTGACAGTGTTTTTATAGAATTCTCTTCATCTCAATATGTCCTCCTTGAGAATAAGAGTGTTATGCTTTTTTCATGAGAATTTCATCCCTTCTTTTAAGAAATGGCATGTCCATGCAGGATATAGTCAAAGCAAAGAAAAAGAAAGAAGGAAACAGCATGAAGTTCAGGAAATACAATTATCTACTTGTACCTGTTTTCTTTCAAATGCTTTTAACTTAAATAGTCAATATGTTAGATTTGCCTAATTTAATTGCTTCCTGAATCAGGTGAACTGAATTTTTTTTTTTTCAGGGTCTTGCTTTGTCACAGAGGCTGGATTGCAATGATACCATCTTAGCTCACTGCATCCTGAAACTCGTGGGCTCAAGTGATCCTCCTGCCTCAGCCTCCTGAGTAGCTGCCTCTACAGGCCCACACCACCAAGCTCTCTTAATTAAAAAAAAGTTGTTTTGAAGATACATGGTGTCACTCTGTTGTCCAGACTTGAACTGAAATTAAAACAGAGATAGTTGTGCCTCACACATGGAATATCTATTATGGCCATTGGAGTGGTCATCGTATTATTCTTGCTGTCCTGAATGCCACCAAAATATCTTCTTTTATATTCATTTAAATAAAAAAAGTCATTGGGGGTCAGATCAGATGAGTAGTGAGGGTAGTACAATATAGTTACTTGTGAGCTAGTGCATTGTCTTGATACAAGAGCCGTGAGTTGTTGGCCAAGACTTTCAATTAAGGATTTTCGGTTTCCCTATTGATGTTTTACTTGGTCTGTTATGTTTCTTATAGTCAACCAATGATTTTGACATCTAATTTGATAAGTTTTTGCAATGTTTCATCAGTTCTGTTCTTTACTGGCCACCCTGACGTCTCTTCATCAGTGAGCCTTTCTCTCCTTTGAGAAAATCTTTTAATCCATTTGTACACTGCTGTTTTCTTCATGGCATTATCTCCATAAACTTTGATTACCATGTCTCTAACTTCACTTTCACTTTTGCTAAGTTTAATAAGAAATTTACAATGCTTGTTAGTATAATGCAAGTTTTGACATTTTGCAATTGCACACAAAAGCATTCAATAGTAATGAATACTGCTTAGCAAGACACCACCACATGAGGACATGAACACAACTGTGAGACACTGATATATTAATGTTGTGTACCCCTATCAAGTTCATTGTACAGTGCTGCAAAGGTGAGCACATGGTAGCAAGTTTGCAAACTTAATTGTCAGACCTCAAACATACCTGTTTTTAGTATACGTTTAGCTTGTTGTAGGACTTTAGTTTTCCTTTTTTTACCTTTGATTTTTTTGGGGGCAGTTTTATTGCAAAGTATGCTGTGTGTCTATGACTATAAAGATTTTGAATTTTTTTGAGATTTTCTTTTGGACAAAACATATCATCAACTTTTATAAACATCTCATCGATATTTTGAGGCAAAAATGTGTGATTAGTGAGGTAAACCAATTTTACTATTCAAATTCTCCCTCTGGGATTTCTTTGTTTTCTATTTGGTCTCTCGAACTTTGAGGAAGGTGTGTTAAAATCTCTGCATTTTGATTACTGTTACATCAAGGACATAGTGTCTTGAGTTAGAAATTGCTGCTAATATTGTTTCTAGTTTATCCTCTTTAGCATATGTATGAAATGTTCTTTCTTATGCATTTTACTGAAATATGACATATAATATATGGAAAAGCACACACATCATGACCTACAACTTGATGACTTCTCACAAATTGGACATCACATGTGATACAATCAGTGATATCAACATGTAGAATACATCAGTATAACAGAAGCCCCCATGGCATACTATGAAGTAGGAATCATAAAATATGCATATTTAGGCAGCTTTTCCCATCTCTGGGTCATGTGACTGGCTCATTTATGAAATTTATGAAATTCTAGAATTTCATTTATGAAATTCTATCATGATGAATGATAGGGGAGGGATCCCGGGACTGGATTCTGTGAATGAGATCCCTTATCCTCAGGATCACTGGTACGTTTCCCACTGCATACAGATTAGGGAGTGTTGCTGGCAGGCTTATTGCCACCAGGAAGGAAGAACTTCTTGAGAATAGAACCCACTCCATGAAAACAGATGAGAAGAAGAAAAGAAGAAAGTTGGTCTGAGCACACTGTCTGGATTTAGATATATGTAAGCCTGTAGATTCATTCACCCTTGCATTCCCCTGGGACAGAGTCTGTGGTCTCCATTATTGTTCAGGCTAGTTTAAACTGAGCCCCGAGTCCCCCAATTCTCATATTTCCCTTATGAAATTAATGCCATCATCATGATTTACAGAGAAAATACTAGAATGGGAAAGTTTATAGATGTGATCAATGTTATACAAGCCAGTCTAGATATTTTGACTCCAAGTTAAAAAGCTCTGTGGGCTCAGCACCTGTAGCACAATGGTTACGGTGTCAGCCACATACACCGAGGCTGGCGGGTTTGAACCCAGATAGGGCATGCTAAACAACAATGACAACTGCAACAAAAAAATAGCTGGGCATTGTGGTGGGTGCCTGTAGTCCCAGCTACTTTGGAGGCTGAGGCAAGAGAATCTCTTGAGCCCTAGAATTTGAGGTTGCTGTGAGCCCTGAGGCCACGGCATTCTACCGAGGGTGGCAACATTCATTCAGCCTCTGCCTTCACCTCATAGAGGAGTATCCTAGGGGAATTGAATGTCTTGTGTGAAGAAGCATTCATTCCCCAGAGACAGTGGAAGGAGTAAGGCTCCAAGTGTGTGCTCTTGAGCTTTCTCACGTAAGAGGCCAAGTTGAGCCCTCTTTAGTTATATAATGCAGTAAGGTCTGCATGAAGCGATTCCATGTTCTCCAGGGAGAGATTCTTCAGGGCATATGATTTTATGTCATGCAATGTTATAGAAGCAGTGCAGTGAAGTACTAAGCTGTATTTATGAATAGGTGGCATTGGTTAGGGGTGAGACTTCTGATAAAATAACCATGAAAATTTAAGAGATTTAATATAGGTAAGAAGTGCAGATTCTGCATGTGTGCCTGTTGATTGTGTTCCCATTTTTAGTTCTTTGCACTAATAGTGTGAAGTGATGTGTCAGTGCTCAGGAAGTGCTAGGAATGGCTGAAGGATTTGAAGCAGTAGACTTTTGCTTTGATGCAAGTCAATTTCTGTTCAGAGAAAATACTGAAGGTATTTTCAAGGTATAAGTACTTCGCATGCACTAATATCATGTCTTAGAAGTTTGCAACTGAAGCGAGGAACTTGGTCAGTAAGTCCAACACTTACATCTTCCCATCTGCAGGCTGAAAGCTTGGAAAGGGAATGATGTTCTTGAATAAAACATGTCAGTGAATTTTCCAAGACACAATTTGGGTCTTCCAAGATGTAGAGGAAAGATAGATTATTCATGGTGACTTTCTCTTTATCACTTATAACAGTCTTGTTATAGTACATACTTTTAATCTGTTCTACAAAAGTTTTGCATTTTTAAAGATGGTATTCTAAGTTTTCTAATTTTCAAAACCAATCCACTTATATATATAGTAGAACCTTTGTAAGTTGATTACCTAAGGGACTATAATAAACTGATTAGCATAGGAGGTGAAATATAAGGAACTAGGGTTACTGTACTGATACATACATGTGGTACTGAATGTTAGATCAACTTAGGAAGTGGTAGTGTAGGGAGGTGTTCAAGTAGAGAGTTTCTACTGTATTTGGAACTGAATACATATTTGTTCTTTCTTTCCCCATTGAAAATGAGCTTGAAATATTTGATTGTACAAAACAGGATTATGGGACATTTTCTTGACAGAATTATTGCGGGTAATATGGGCATTTGATTTTAGTATATGACTATGGTCAAATTCAGGAATAAATGAATTTGTCTTTCACTGTCTGCTATATTCCTACTGATCTGCACTAAGCCAGTGTTGTATTTCTTCAGCTTGCTGTGTCTGTCGGTCCTCATGGCTTCCTCATTGCCCACAGTGAATTTCCACCGGTTTTCAAATCTTCCCAGAAAGGTCAGTAGACCTCCATTCCTGTTCTATGTTGTCATCAAGCACCTTTGATTCAGACAACTGGGTCATCATCCTCATACTTTCCTCTTCCCACCCAAGGCATCCTGTGATTGTGGTTTTCCCCTCCCTTCTCTTTCAGAATTTATCCTTCTATCACATAAATTTTAAAGCACATCTTATTGCTTCTCCTTCCCAATTATGTCATGTCTTTGGCTTATTTTTATTTCAGACACTGTTTTACTGGTAGAATCTTGATTTTTCTAATATTTTTATTCATTTATTTAACCAACATTTACTCAGCATCTCTGAAGGGCCAAGAACAGTTGTAGGCACTTAGATATAAGCAAGAAGGAAGTGAAATCTTTTCCCACCTGAAGTTTGTATTTTAGTGAGATATTTAGAATTTCCTATATATGTGAATGTGTATATACATTTCAGAAAAGCTATATGTTCAAGTTCAATTGGTGGTAATAAGAAGAAAGTGTAGCAAGACACAAGAAGTGGGACATATAGCATCCTGGTTATAGGATCAGAAGCCATTTTTCGTGATAAGGTGAGTCCTTCACTGATGGACTCAAATGTTCCCCTGAGCATACAAAGCCTAGAACATAGTAGGTGGTCAATTAGTGCTTGTTGATTAATTTATGATTAAAGGAATTTTATGAGGAGGAAGTTAAGAACACTGACAAGAGAGAAACAGGGGGAGAGAAACAGAGAGTGGAAACTTTTAAATTCTAGGTTCATGGTGACCACAAACATGGTCTTTTTCCTATGTCAGCTGGGTCACTAGAATGAGGCAATAAGAATTCACCCTAAAAATTTTTCATCTGGCTCAATCCTAATCTGATTTTCTATCTGTAAAGTGGGCATAAATCAGCATTTAGGCCACAAATCCTATCGGATACATTTATCTAAACCACAGCTCCCTTTATGTGTTCCTATACATTTAATGTCACCACATTTAATAAAGTTACAGGCACTGAACCTGATGAATACTTGCTGTAACTTTCAGTTTTTCAATAAAAATTGAGGTTTTTAATTTCAATCTGTGTGCTTTTTAACATTATGTTTTGTGGTCTTAAATTTTATATTTATTTAAAATAGAGAAAAATGGATGTTTTGTATAACTATGTTATGGGAATGGAACCTAAGTAATAAGATATTTTATTTCCTTTAAGATCATATTAATTTTCAAATTATAGCATGTACAAGTAGAAGTATATCTTTGATATTATTTGGTATTTATCAGCCAGAATTCTTCACTTTTCCCATTTCATGCAAAAAATTCATTATTCCAAGAAATTGGCCATTCTCCAAATTTGCCAAAATGATTTTCTTACAGGATAATCTCTGCTTCTGGGTTCTGCAAAGAATTTCTAGAGACTGAAGTGTGACTTTTTTTAATACTTTAAGTACTATCTTTACAAAATGAATATAAGGCTCTGTTACTGAAAATGAAAATGCAAAATCAAAGCTCTGTGGTTGAATTCATTCTCCTGGGCTTCTCTACATTTCCTGATCTCCAAGAGCCACTCTTTGGGATATTCTTGGTTATTTACCTGGTGACCCTGATGGGAAATTCCATCATTATAGTCGTCATCTCCCTGGACAAGAGCCTCCATGTTCCCATGTACCTGTTCCTCCTAAACTTATCTGTGGCGGAAGTGAGTTTCAGCGCAGTTATCATGCCTGAAATGCTGGTGGTCCTCTCCACTGAGAAAACTGTGATGTC
>CAUYRH010086338.1:0-11830 GCA_963574655.1 Perodicticus potto
GAGCTGAGAAAGGGAAGCAGGGAGGGGGTGCAGTGTCAGAGGGTGTGGTATACCATTTGGGGGAGGGACACAAATATAAGAGGGTCCTTATCTAACAAAAGCAATCAATGTAATCTGGTTCTGTGTACCCTTAATGAATCCCCAACAATTAAAAAAAAAAAAAAGAGTTTGAGGTTGCTGTGAGCTGCGATGCCACAGCACTCTACTGAGGCTGACATAGTGAGACTTTGTCCCAAAACAAAACAAAAAGAACAAGCTTACAGAATCTATCTCATTCATAACATGGGGACTAGCTAAATTAAGACATCAGAAGAAAATGGGTAAAGTAAATTTTGAAAAGTTAACAGAGAAGGAAAGAGATGGTCCTTGAACAAATTTAAAAGATGCCGAATTCCACTCATAATAAGTAGCACTTATTAAATACTTTCTTTGTGCCAGGATCTGTGTTTTACAATCCCACGTAGCACAGTGGTCATGGCGCTAGCCACATGCACTGAGGCTGGCGGGTTTGAACCCGGCCTGGGCCAGCTAAACAGCAATGACAACTGCAACAACAACAAAGAATAGCCGGGCATTGTGGCAGGCACCTGTACTCCCAGCTACTTCAGAGGCTGAGACAAGAGAATCACTTAAGCCCAAGAGTTTGAGGTTGCTGTGAGCTGTGATGCCATAGCACTCTACCAGGGATAACATAGTAAGACTCTGTCTCAAAAAAAAAAAAATTAAAATATAGTAAGATATGTTAAGTTTGATTCTTATATAAACATAGACAAAAAGCTTGATATATATTGGTGAAGATCCAGAGAATAGGCATTCTTATAGATTGTCAATATGGATATAAATTGTTTGAGCTCCATAGAGAAAATTTTGTCAGCATAATTTATAAAATCACAGCTACCCCTGTGATTTTTGTTTTCCTTCACATCTAGAAATGGAACCTAAGTATGTGGTGGTAGTGGTGGTGGTGATGAGTTCTGTCCTTTGCAAAAAGACTGAGACTGTTGGTTTAAGGGAAATATCATAAGAGTTGGGCAATGGCTGGTAGGTGTCTCACAGTCCACAGTCCTTTTTTTTTGTGAGTGTGTGCGTGTTATTTGTTTTTGAGACAAGAGTCTCACTTTTTCATCCTGGGTAGAGTGCCATGGCATCATCATATCTCACAGCAACCTCAAATTTGGGGGCTCAAATGATCCTCTTGCCTCAGCCTCCCAAGTAGTTACCCATGATGCCTGGCTAATTTTTCTATTTTTAGTAGAGACAGGGTCTCGCTCTTGCTCAGGCTGGTCTCAAACTCCTAAGCTCAAGCCATCCACCAGCCTTGGCCTCCTAGAGTGCTAGGACCACAGGCATGAGCCACTGCACCTGGCTCAGTCCTCAGTTCTTGATGGTATGAGCCACATCTAGTCTGCAGACTTCCCCAAGACATCCTCTAGACTTCAATTTCCAACCTTCCTCTAAAATCCTCATCAGATAGGGCTTGACATCCTACCAGGCTAGTGGACAGCCTGATTTGTGAGCATTGCAATAGGAAAGTCTGGCAGAGGAAGCAGCAGCAGAACATGGGCTCCCTGTATTTGCCCAGTCAGCGTGGGACCGGGATTCTGAGGTCATTACTTCTTGGCCTTCACATGTGAATTATACTTATGAAGCCAAACTATTGGGTGTTTTCTTCCAGGCCCATTATGTATTTTGTTGCCCATTCATTCAGCAAGTTTCTGTCCTAAATAAGTGGTATTCAAAAAATATTTGTTTAGTAAATGAAAGAATGGGTCTTAACTATATCACATCCTCACTCCTAGCTGCCAGTAATTTTTGATCTTCTGCCCCTAAATCTATACATTATGAAGTGGCAGTAATATTTTATTTTATTCTCTCCTTTCACTTCTAGGGAATATATCTCTTAAAACCATATTGCAAAAAGACCCAAGAAGGGCCATTGCTTTCCTCATGGCTGAATCAGTGTATGCATGTGAGGTACATGTTCTCTTTTTCTAGATACAAGATGGCTTAAATATTGGTAGAGGCTTTTTATATATAGCCCTTTGTACTTTCAGAAACTGTCAGTTGACAATCTTGGAAAGTAGTTTATAGGATTTCTTCCTCAAATGCATTTTACCTCTTCTAGTGGAACCTGCTTCTAAAATTTTTATGTGCTACCACAAGATGGAGATAGAGAATCAAAGTTGTATTATATGTATGTGAACATTTTGGAGTGTCTATTGTGTTATTTATTGCACAGATGGTTAACTTTTTTTTTTGAGACAGAGCCTCAAGCTATCACCCTGGATAGAGTGCTGTGGCATCACAGCTCACAGCAACCTCCAGTTCCTGGGCTCAAACGAGGCTCCTGCCTCTGCCTCCCAAGTAGCTGGGGCTATGGGCACCCACCACAACGTTCGGCCATTTTTTGGTTGCAGCCATCATGGTTGTTTGGCGGCCCCGGGCTGGATTTGAACCCGCCAGCTTAGGTGTACGTGGCTGGCGCCTTAGACCGTTGAGCCACAGGCACTGAGCCAGATGGTTAACTTTTTAATCTTTTACCTATACTAGCTCACTAACTTTTATTTATCAGTTCCATTACACACTCTATAAAGGAAATATTATTACATTTGAGGAAACTGAGGCTCAGAAATCTTTTTTTCTTTTTTTTTGAGACAGTCTCACTTTTTCATCCTTGGTAGAGTGCTGTGTCATCACAGCTCACAGCAACCTCAAACTCTTGAGCTTAAGTGATTCTCTTGTTTCAGCCTCCCACGTAGCTGGAACTACAGGCACCCACCATGATGCCAGGCTATTTTTTTGAGATGGAGTCTCATTCTTCCTCAGGTTGGTCTTGAGTCCGTGAGCTCAGGCAATCCATTCAGAGTGCTAGGATTACAGGCGTGAGCCACCGTGCCTGGCCTGAGGCTCAGAAATCTTAAGCAATTGGTCCAATATTTCAAATATTTTAAGTTGAAGATTCTCAGGCATGTAATAAAAAATTTCAAAGATTTTTTTCTTAAAATACCTTTAAGGGATTTTATTACTAAGTTGGACATTTAATTGCCATGTTATCCAGCAACCTCACTCCTATGAATTTGCCTATGAGAAATAAAAACATTAAGCCCACACAAAGACCTATACACAAGTATTTGTAGCAACTATTTTCATAATAGCCCAAATTGGAAGCAACTCAAATGTGCATCAACTTGTGAATAGATAAATAAATTATGGCATATTCATATAATGGAATCTATCTCAGCAATAAAAAGGAGCTAACTACTAGTAACTTGCAACAACCTGGATGAATCTCAAAAGTATAATGCTAAGTGAAAGAAAGGAGACACAAAAGGCCACAATTTACATAATTGCATTCATATATTAGAAAAGACAAAACCATAGGTAAAGAAATTAGATCAGTATTTATTAAGGTAGGAGGCAGAGAAGAAGTTAAAAACTGTTAAAAAAGGGCTCGGCGCCTGCGGCTCAATGGGCTAAGGTGCCAGCCACATACACCTGAGCTGGCGGGTTCAAAGCCAGCCCGGGCCCGCCAAACAACGATGACAACTACAACCAAAAAATAGCTGGGTGTTGGGGTGGGTGCCTGTAGTCCCAGCTTGGGAGGCTGAGGCAAGAGAATCACTTAAGCCCAAGAGTTTGAGGTTGCTGTGAGATATGCCATAGCACTCTACCAAGGGTGACATAATGAGAGCCTATCTCAAAAAAAAAAAAAAAAGAAAGAAAACTGTTAAAAAGCTTAAACTTTAGTAATGGTAGAAAAAAATACTCTATTTTTATTTTTATATAACTGTCACATGTAAAATAAATGAAAGATTCAGGTAGATTTGTTATCTTATTAATAATGCATGAGTGATTATTCTTACTTTGGTATAATTCCTATTTTTTTCTGGGAAGTGGAAGCAAGTCTATGTTGAATAGCCACTGAAAATATGAGAAAAGACTGACATGTGGTGTGTATGAGGATTCCAAATAGTGCAGTGGAGAATTCATGCCATATTTTTGAGGTGGCACCACTATGCATGTTTGTGTTGTGTTTTCCACCAGCCCACACAGGAGAAGGACCATATGGTTGTTTTAAATCGTGTTGGGCAGATAGCACAGGAAGACTATGAGGCAAGAGAGTTGAGGACTCTGAAAAGAGAAGGTAACAGTGACTCAATGAGTTTCTCAGCTGGAGAGAGGTGAAAGTAAAACTTGGAAGGGTTTGTTAAACTTCAAGGACAAGGGGGAGGTAAAAGCAAAGTGATCAAATATTTATTCTCAGACCATAGGTATAATGGTAGTAAGAGCATGGGAGAACTTGAGGAACATGAGGCTGCAGTCACCATTATTTATCAATTCAGAGATGGAGTGTGATAAAGGGTAAGATGTGATTGGGTGTTGTGGTGTGGGAGGGAGTTGCCACAGCGGACTGAGAATTCCCCTAGCAGGGGCCTTCTAGACCTGCAGAGGTCTAGGAGTGGAGGTCTGGAAGTGGAGAGAGGAATGACATAAGAAATTCACAAGCAGAAATAATCTATAGAGGCCTGGAAAGAGGAACAACTTATCACCTATAGTGAAGCAGATAGGTGACACTTGGATCTGAAATCTCAGGTGGTTTTTATTAAGATTTTGGGAATGTATATACAGAATCAAGAAGTAAAGAGTTAATGGTCTCGTGACTCAATCATGCAAGTGGTCTTTTGATTATGAAAAAGCTCATCAGGGGGAAGGGCAATAAGGCACCAAGTCATAGAACAATTTTTAAGGGCAGAACTAAAAGGTATCAAACAAAGTTGACTTAGGGGATGAGAGAAGAATGGTTATTGTTTACAGCCTTCAGGCTAGATTGACTGGGCTTGAGGGTAATTTTTAATTGCCTTCTAACTCTGCTGATATCCTGTCTCTGCTAAGCTGCTGATTTCTACTCAGGTGTTCCCAAACCAGTTTTCTGTCTATTCTGATGAACATTCAGACCCACCTTGCCACAGTAGGTGTGCTGAGCAGCAGTAGGCTGAGGCCTGGGGTTTTCCCCCACGAGCTCTCTGGAATAACTGCCTGAATTATCTTTCTACCCATAGTTGGGAATGTCATGGTTGGAAAAAAGAGGAGGAAAAGAAATTGGGATGCTGGGATATTTTGACATTGAACTTTTCACAAAATGGTACAGATAAGAATTATGTTGATGAACCAAGTAACAAAGCTTTGTAAAAGAGACAGACCTAATCTAGCTCAGTGCCCATAGCACTGCGGTTATGGAACCAGCCACATACACCAAGGGTGGTGGGTTCAAATCTGGCCTGGGCCAGCTAAACCACAATGACAACTATAACAAAAAGTAGCTGGGCATTGTGGTGGGTGCCTGTCATCCCAGCTACTCGGGAGGCTGAGGCAAGAGAATCACTTAAGCCCAAGAGTTTGAGGTTGCTGTGAGCTGTGATGCCATAGCATTCTACCAAGGGTGACATAGTAAGACGCTGTCTCAAAAAAGAAAAAAAAAAAAAAAAAAGAGGCCTAGGCTCAGTGCCTGTGACAGCCATGTACACCTGAGCTGGCAGGTTCGAATCCAGCCTGCCCCGCCAAACAATAATGATGGCTGCAACCAAAAAAAATGTCCGGGCATTGTGGCCGGCACCTGTGGTCCCAGCTACCTGGAAGGCAGAGGCAGGAGACTTACTTGAGCCCAGGAATTGGAGGTTGCTATGAGCTATGATGCCACAACACTCTATCCAGGGTGACAGCTTGAGGCTCTGTCTCAAAAAAAGAAAAAAAAAAAAAAAAGAGGCCTATTCTTTTTTTTTTTTTTTTATTATTTTTTCATTCTTAAAAAAGTTTATTTACCTCACCTTTTCTTTGCCAAATCAATAGGTTTGGTCATTTGCACAAATATTCTATGATAAAGACTGGCTTTCTGCATTTATTTTTATAAGCAAATGAACTTTTTAATAACGTGTTAGAGCTCTGATCTTAATTCCTGTGAGGTCCGGGCTCTGAAGACGTAGGCTGGATATTGTCTAAGTCTGGAAGATGGCACCTATCAGTTTGGTGACCCCATGATCTTCCCCAACCCCTCCTGGCCCCTGTAGAGGTCACACACATTTGTGGCAGAGACTGTGTTACAACAAAGTTTGCCCCAAAGTCAGCAAGTACACCTAGAACTCATTCCAATTCTAGGTGGCTCACCAGACAGGTTACAGTTAACATGACAGCAGAGTTACATTTTGTTTTTTTTGTTTTTTGTTTTTTTTTTTTGAGACAGAGCCTCAAGCTGTCACCCTGGATAGACTGTTGTGGCATCACAGCTCACAGCAACCTCCAACTCCTGGGCTCAAGCGAGTCTCCTGTCTCTGCCTCCCAAGTAGCTGGGCCTACAGGCGCCCACCACAACGCCTGGCCATTTTTTTGGTTGCAGCTGTCATTGTTTGGCGGGCCCGGGCTGGATTCGAACCTGCCAGCTCAGGTGTACGTGGCTGGTGCCTTAGCCTGTTGAGCCACAGGTGCCGAGCCAAGAGTTACATTTTGAGAAGAAAAGAAAAATATTGTATAGGTGGCTCCTGTGGCTCAAAGGAGTAGGGCACCAGCCCCATATACCGGAGGTGGCAGGTTCAAACCCAGCTCCGGCCAAAAAAAAAAAAAAAAAACTGCCAAAAGAAAAATACTACATAAAAAAAGAAAAAAAACTCTCCTTTGATCTAGAGTGCAGAGGTCCCAAAATTTATACACCACCACTCTCCATGACCAACTGTCCTCTGGGCTTTCTCAATCTTGTTCAAAGTACTTATGTCCACAGCTTGACTGGTGTTTGGGTTCTTGCTTTGGCAGCTGCAGCCTAATAAGGTCTTTTCCTTTGCTGGACTCTAACCACAAGTGTTTCATGAGTCCCAAATTCCAGGAAGCATAAAAAAAAAGCAAAGCACAAGAATATACTCCCAAACTTTAAAACTATAATAACATCACAGTAACAAATATGACCCCATAACAGTCCTATTCCTTCATGGTATTTAGTTCAAACATGTCCTTTCCAAACTGAATGCATCTATTAATTAACACAAATGACAATCTAAGACTGAAATCAACCACCAGTATGGTACAGGAAATTTAGTGCTTACTGTGAAAATACAGATAGAAAAAGAGGGGAAACAAAACAAAAGACTCCCTTGGTTTTGGCCTTTCCAAGCAGCCAGGCCTCCTCATCAGCTGAACAGCAACCTGAAGCACATGTGAGGGAAATTCAATCATCGCAACATAAATTCTGCGTCTGAGTCTCACCCACCGGAGCACAATGGTATCACCTGCAGTAAGATCATCTGAAGTGCTCCCTCATCTCAATCACGCATTTGCAGTATGTACTTAGGTTTTAGACTTTATCCCTCCCCCTAGTGACTGAGCAGGTCTACATCCTGCCAATACTTTGTTATGCGTGGTCTTGACACAACATATCGAATTATTTTCTTCTAATCAGCAATGTAGAAAGAGTGAAATTATCTACGCGGACAGCTCCGGAGGGTCTGCGCTCCCTCTGCCCAGCGCTGACGCCCTCCATCCCGAACTTCACTGACTGCTCTCAGCCACCTCCCACCCGGGAGGCGGGGAGGCACCACAAGTTCCCGAGCTGCTCAGTGACACTCGCAGCCGTCTATCTGCAGGTGCAGTTCCAAGATCCTCCTGCCCACGCGCGCCGCCTCCACTGCCTTTCTCTCCACCTTGGCGCTCAGCTTCACCACTCTCTCCTCCGGCTCCGCGCGCGCACCGAGCGCGGGATCCCGGGCGCTCTCCTCCGTAGGCCTCCAGCTCGCTCCTGACCTCGGCCGGCAGCCTCTCGATCTCCCTCAGCTTCCTGCGCGCCCTGCAGCACGCCCGCACGTGCTCGCGCTCAAGGGAAGCGAGGTCTCCCGCGCCTGCGCGCACCGTGAGTCTCAGGAGACCAACCAGGTCGCCCTCCAGCTCCCGCGCCTCGTCTGCCTCCATCGGCCGCATAACGCCCTGTTTCCAGTCCTTGGCGCGCGTCCGGGTGACGACCAGCTGTGCCTGCTGGCGTGGGGGTGAGCTCCGCGGTAGCCTGGCTGTCACTAGCGAGACAACCAGCAACAGGTTCCTGGAACTTTTCGCAGAAAAGACAGAGTCCCCCCCAAATCAGAAAGGCCTTATCTTAACTGACGCATAAAGAATAGTTAGTCTGCAAGCATGGTAGGAGATTTTCTTTTTTGATAGGGGTTGTAGAGAAACTTTTGCCTCTCCATTTCTGCTTTTGTATAGTTGTTCTAGGGGTTATATTACTATTATTATTATCATTATTCTTGTTATTATTATTGGAAATACTGCAGCAATCTTATAACCAGTGGAGAAAAATCCAAAGAACTGCTGAGGGGGTGTCTCAGAGTTCTAACACAATTGAACAGTTAAAGAAACCCTCCAATTGCCTACCTCAACCCCCTAGGGCAGTGGTTCTCAACCTTCCTAATGCTGTGACTCTCTAAAACAGTTCCTCATGTTGTGGTGACCCCCAACCATAAAATTATTTTCGTTGCTACTTCATAACTGTAATTTTGCTACTGTTACGAATCTTAATGTAAATATCTGATGCGCAGGAAGTATTTTCATTGTTACAAAGGGGTCTGCCACCCACAGGTTGAGAACTGCTGCCTTAAGGGCATAACTCAGGTAATCACCTTTCTACTCCAAGCTTATGAATGAGAGAGGGAATACTGGTAAAAGGAGCACCAAATGAAGGGCCAATCTTTTCCAAACTTCTTCATCCCCTTACCTGAGATAGAGTGGCCTCAGAAGAGGTCAGCACTGACAGCTCTTAATAATTGATAATCTTAGAATATGCTGATAAAGGGGACAATTAGACAATTAATTATAATGAGCTTCATGAATCATTGCTTAAAAATCCTGTACTTTTCTAATCAATTAATCTGAAAACTAGAGGGACATCATTAAAAGTTAAGTGTGTTAACCATCAAGGGAATGTAGATTTGTTTAGACTTACCTGGTTTTTCATGAGAACATGGCCCAACGATTATGTATATGTAATTAAGATTTAGAATTCATTTCATATCCTCCCTTGCACCCTACTAGAGTAACTGTATATAGTCCTTTATGAGTGGCTTCTTTAAATTATAAGAATATGGGGCCCTGAGGGAGTGTGAATGACAGAGTAGTTCCAGTTTAGGAGTTTCCTTCTTTGAAGGGACAGTGTATTACTCCCATTTCAAATGGAGACTCTCAGAGAGTACAAAACTTAGACATGGAGCAGCCGGCTTTGAGTCCTCTGATGCTTATACCAAACAGCAATGAGGTCACTAGACCATGAGTCTTAATGCTGGTCTCCAGTTCTTCAGCACGTGTATCAGTCACTGCACCCAATAACTTGGTTGATGGCTAGAACAGAAAGTGGCGAAATAGGCTTTTGTTAGATTGTTAATGTTGACAGTCATTTTAGGGGAAACTGACTTCAAATTGGCCCAATATCAGATTGGTGCTGCATAAAGTACAGCTGTTCCATAAGGTCTCCCCTGACCCATTCCATCTGTTCCTCCTCCTCCAGGATAATCCATGATTCATCTCTTCCCCTAATGCATTTAGGCAACAACTATGTTTCCATGTAAATAATTATAATGGTAATTATACCTCACATTTTAAGCACTTAGTGCATGACAGAGATACTACCGAGTACCTTACGTCCATTAGATCATCTAAACCACACAGTAGCTCTGTAAGTTAGATACTGTTGCTATTCTCATTTTACAGATGAAGAAAACTGAGGTTTACCAGATCAAGTTACTGACTCAAGGTTTTATGATTAGTATGTAATGGAGCCACAATTTGAGCTCATATCCTGACTCCAGAGTTCATGCCTCTAACCACTGTTATATCAATTTCTTATTATTTGACTAAGAAATTATTGTGATCACTGTCAGCATTTGCTCTTTAAAATCATCCCCAAGCCTGGACGGCACCTGTGGCTCACTGGGTATGGCACTGGCCCCATATAGTAAGGGTGGCAGGTTTAAACCTGGCCCCAGCCAAATTGCAACAAAAAAATAGCCGGGCATTGTGGAGGGTGCCTGTAGTCTCAGCTACTCCGAAGGCTGAGGCAAGAGAATCACCCAAGCCCAGGAGTTGGAGGTTGATGTGAGCTGTGTGATGCCATGGCACTCTACTGAAGGTGATAAAGTGAGACTCTGTCTCTACAAAAAAAAAAAAAAAAAAATATATATATATATATATATATATATATCATTCCCAAGCCTGCAGTATTCTGTTGTTGGTCTGCAACCTATGAAGACTTATTAAGATGTAAGAATTCCATTACAGCCTCCCTGTCTTAGGCCATTCCATGTTCGTATAAGAAAGTACCTGAGACTGGGTAATTTGCAAAGAAAAGAAGTTTATTTAGCTCACAATTCTAGAGCCTGTGAAGTCCAAGATCAGGTAGTGGGTCAGGTGAGGGGCTCATGATGCTTCAATCCATGGTGGAAAGTGGAAAGAGAAGCAACCATATGAAAAGAAACATCCACAAGAGGCTGACATTGCTTGTCACAGTCTGTTTTTATGGAAACTAATCTATTCCTCTCTTAGGAAAAGAGAGGAATAGATTAGTTTCCACCCCTCCTTTGAAATAGCATTAATCTATTCATGAGGATGGTGGACCTCTAATCTAAACACCTGTAAGTAGGCCCACTTCCAAACACTGCCTTACTGGGAATCAAATCTCAATATAAATGTTGGTGGGGGCAAACCATAGCACTCCCAAAGGTTAAAGAGGTAAGGTACGTGCATTTCAAAAAGCTTAGAATAATCTTTTTATCTGTAGGGTGTCACACCGTGCTTGGAATATAGAAGGAACATAATAAATAAATATTAACTACTTAAGGAACCCAATTTACAGTGTTTAAGAAAGGGTAATACTTTCCAGTAGTGATTTGGAGAAGCTCGGCAAAGTTTCTTTATAAATTTGTAGCTCTGACAATTAGCAAACAGTTGCCAAAGGAAGTACTTCACAGGAGACCATAGTGATATTCAACAATGAGGCACTTTTTCTAGAATGAGTTACTGAACTTAATTGTTAAACCTTCATACAACGATGACACTGATGGCCATTCCAGAGAAAGAGCTCCAAAATTGCTTTGAAGGGTGGAGTAGATGCTGGTGTCAGAGCATCGTTTCTCAGGAGGAGTACCTTAAAGATGACAGTTATGTTATTCAGCAATGAGAAATTGGTGTAGAAGAAATGGATAAATTCCTGTTCACATATAATCTATCAAGGTTGATCCATGATGAGATAGAAAACTTCAACAAATCAGTAATGTGTAATGAGATTGAACCCATAAGAAAAAGTGTCCTGTTAAAATAAGGCCAAGGACCTAATGGATTTTACCAAACATTTCAGAAGAAATAATATCAATTCTACTCAAACTATTCAAAACTACGGAAGATAAGAGAATATTTTCAAACTCATTCTGTGAAGTCATCATTATTCTAATATCAAACCAGACTAGAACACAACAAAAAAAGAAAATTATAGGTCAATATCACTCATGAACATAGAAGCAAAAATCCTCAACAAGCAAATTGATTTCAACCACGCATTAAAAAGATCATTTACTGGCTTGGTGCCTGTGGCTCAACGGACTAAGGTGCCAGCCACGTACACCTGAGCTGGCGGGTTCGAATCCAGCCCGGGCCTGCCAAACAACAATGACGGCTACAACCAAAAAATGGCCGGGCATTGTGGTGGATGCTTGTAGTCACAGCTACTTGGGAGGCAGAGGCAGGAGACTCGCTTGAGCCCAGGAATTGGAGGTTGCTGTGAGCTGTGATGCCACAGCACTCTATCCAGGGTGAC
>CAUYRH010086340.1:0-18400 GCA_963574655.1 Perodicticus potto
GTACATTAATGCAATCATGGAGTACAATGTGGTGGTTTTATATACAATTTGAAATATTTTCATCAAACTGGTTAACATAGCCTCATGGCATTTTATTAGTTATTGTGTTCAGACATTTATATTCTACATTTAGTAAGGTTCGCCTGTACCCTTCTAAGATGTGCCGTAGGTGTGATCCCACCAATTGCCCTCATCAAAAAAACTTGCAGAAGTTCCAGTATCCCAAGAAAAAGCTACATGCCTGACACACATGGCATTGACCTTGCTGGCTCCTAGGCACCCTCCCTTCCTTTGGTAAGTGTGTGGAAAGCACTTAAAGGCTGTTTTATCAGTGATGAAAATAATTATATTTACTGAGTTTTGCCGTACTCTGGGCCTGGGGGCTCCGCACTTTACAGTTGTTTCATTTTATGTACTATCAGGCCTCTAGATGGGGACAGAGTTCCAAAAACTCTGGATTCATTTCAGTCAGGCTTGGAGACTCAGAACCAGTTGCTGGACCGTGAGAGCTAGTGGAAGGTGTGGCCTGAGGGAAAATGTTCTCATTGTGATCAATATTTCCATCATGCTTCACATTCTTGGTCTTGTGGAGAATCACCCTGTGCTTCTGCCTCCTTCTTGTTTTTTCTTGTCTTTTTTGCTACATTTTTGGTTTCTTTCTCAATAGGATAATTTGCAATGATAGAAGCATGGCTTTTCATTTCAAACATCTCCCATGAAGCTTTCAGCTGTGTATTTTGTCAGAGCCGTTGCAATAGACCAATTGGCTTTACTTTAATTTTCAAAATCTATTTTTACTAAAGTATATTTAACATCTGATGACGCTCAGTGTTCCCTGTCTTTATCTGTTTTTTCTTCTTTAAACTTAAAAGCACTTGTTTCTGGTCTGAGTGCCTCCAGATCACATGGAATCCCCAAATCACAAACTTATAGAATATTTTAACCTTATTGTTATATATTATTAGTAGTTCCAACTTCAAAAAGAGAGTGCCCCTGAAAATAACATTCTTGTGGAGCTGAAAATTCCTATGAGGGCTTTAGACTGTAGAGCTTCAGAATTTCATCTTTAAGGCCCAGATTCTCTGTTTAATGACCAACTTCACCTTTGCCAGCTGCAGGACTCTGCGGGAGTCCCTTTACTCTTAATGTCCAAATTTCGGCACCTGAAAATTGTAGCAAAACAAATGTTGTTGCTAGCATCAACTTAATAGGCTAGGAGAGTGGAGTAAATTAGTTACTCCATGCACAGCCTTCGAAACAGTGACTAGTAAAAGTCAGCACACCATCCATCCACATTTCCCATAAATGTATGTTTGGTGTCTGCCAGGTCCCAGGCACTCTTCCAGGTATTAGTTAAAATTAGCTGATGATGACAACTTTTATGATGAATTAAGGAAAGGTTGTAGGAAAAGGAATGTATGAGCCAGGGTACTCTAGACAAACAGAGATAATAGGAAGTATGTATATAGGCATATTCTAGAGATATTGCAAGTTTGGCTCCGGGCCACCCCAATCAAAAGAATACTGTAATAAAGCAAGTCACAAGAATTTTTTGGTTTCCCAGTGTATGAAAAGTTATATTTACAGCATATTGTAATCTATTAAGTATGCAATAGAATGTTTAAATAACCAATGGGCGTACTTTTATTAAAAAATCTTTTATTGCTAAAGATTATTAATGATTATCTGCATCTTCAGAAAGTCATAATTTCTTTTGCTGATGTGGGGTATTACTTCAATAGTCATGGCTGCTGGCTGGTCGGGGTAAAGGTTGCTGAAGTTTTGAGTGGCTGTGGCAATTTTTATAAATAAGACAGCAATAGTGTTTGCCACACTGGCTTCCTCTGTAGCGTATGATGCTGTTCGATAGCATTTACCCATAGTAGATGTTTCAAAATTGAAGTCACTTCTATCAAACCTGCCATTGCTTTTTCAACAAGTTTATAAAATATTTTAAGTTTTTCATTGTCAGTTCAATAATGTTCGCAGCATCTTCACCAGCAGCTTCTATCTTAAGAAGCCACTTTCTTTGCTCATTCCTAAGAAGCAAACTCTCTTCATATTAGTTTTATTATGAAGTTACAGCAATTCAGTCACATCTAGCTCTGCTGTTTCTACCTCATCTGTAGTTTCTTTTTTCACTGAAGTCTTGTCATCTGTAAGGAGTAGAATCAACTTCTTCTAAACTCCTGTTAATGTTGATATTTTGACTTCCCATCAAAATCACAAATGTTCTTATTGGCATCTAAAATAGTGAAATCTATTAAGGAAGTTTTCAGTTTACTTTGTCCAGATCCATTGGAGAAATCACTATCTATTGCAGCTATATATCCTTACAAAATGTAAGGAATATTTTAAACAATAATAAGTATTTTTAAAATAATAATACTTGAAAGTCAAAATTACTTCTTGATCCTTGGGCTCAAGAATGGAAGTTATGCTAGCAGACAATGCTAACAGACATGAAGACAGCACTCATCTTCTTGTACATCTCCGCAGAGGTCTGGATTGACAAAGTGCATTATCAATGAGGGAGACTATTTTGAGAAGCATCTTTTTTCTGAGCAGTAAGTCTCAACAGTGGGCTTAAAACATTTAGTAAGCCAGTCTGGAAACAAATGTGCTATCAGCTAAGTTTTATTGTTTTATTCATAGAACACAGGAAGACTATATTTAGCATTCTTTTTAAAGGTCCTAAAATTTTTGAAAGGGTAGATGAACATTGGCTGCAATTTAAAGTCACCAGCTTTATTAACCCCTAACAAGAGTCAGCCTGTCCTTTGAAGATTTAAAGCCAGACTTTGACTTTCTCTTCAGCTATGAAACTCCTAGATGGCATCTTCTTACAATAGAAGACTGTCCACATTGAAAATCTGTCACCTTCGTCAATCACCTTAGATATATTTCCTGGGTAACTGGCTGCAGTTTCTACATCAGCATTGGCTGCTTCACCTGCACTTTTATGTTCTGGACACGGTGCCTCCCCTTACACCTCATGAACCAACTTCTGCCAGCTTCAAACATTCCTCTGTACCTGCAGAGAGTCAGGGCATTGCTCTGGAGTAGGCTCTGGCTGCAGGGAATGCTGTGGCTGATTTGATTTTCTACCCGATGCTGAAACTTTCTCCCTATCTGCAGTGAGGCTGTTTCTCTGTTGTTTCATGAATGTGTTCACCGGAGTAGCACTTTTAATTTCCTTTAAGTTGCATTTGCCAACTCTTTGGAAAAAGATTTTTACCTTATTTAAGCATTTCACATGCCTTACTCACTAAGCTTAATCATTTCTAACTTTTAATTTAAAGGAGCTATGTGAGATTCTTGCACCTGAACACTTAGAGGTCATTATACAATTATTAATTGGCCTAATTTCAACGTTATTGTACTTCAGGGAATAGGGAGGCCCAAGGAGAGGAGGAGAGATGGGAAAGAGCCAAATACTCCTGAGCTCAAGTAATCCACCTGCCTCAGCCTCCCAGAGTACTAGGATTACAGGCCTGAGCCCTCAACACTGGCTTGTATTGCAGTCTTGAGGCAAACTTCTTTCTCAGAGAAACCTTTGCTCTAAAGGCCTTCAACTGACAATGTTCATCTACATTGTCTTTACTTAAAGGCCACTGTAGATGTTCATCACATCTACAAGATTCCTCCCTAGCAACATGGAGACTAGTATTTAACCGAGTAACTGGGCATGAAAGCCTAGCCAGCCTGACACATAAAATTAACCATGCCAGGAAAAGTGGGCGCTGTCTTATTAGAGAGAGCCATAGGTCAGCCCCTGAGGAGGTGACAAGAGAGCAGAAATCCAAATAAAGTTGAAGAGGGAACAACCACCACCAAGCACTGTCCACGGACTGTGGTTCTGCCACAGAAAATTTTATATTATCCTGGAATCCTGGTTCACTATCTCTATTTTTGTTAAATGACAAACACATAACTCAACTTGTGTGACATTTTGGACTTGTTAAAATGGTTGAGAATCCTCATAAATGCACAGCAGACACCTGAATACACACACACACACACACACACACACACACACACACTTCCTTTTCTTTCCAGTCTTTTCTGTGTCTTTAATAACCTTATGTGTTCTGAAATGAGAGCTCTTGCTGTTCTTTTAACATTTGGCTCAAAACATACTGCAGCTTTAGAAATGTGTTTCCAGGGATAATCCTGAGCCTCGGGCAAGGAGTTTTTTTTTTTTTTTAAATTCTTTGACGGGTGTTGAGGAAGAAATGTTTAACTTCTAGAGGATTTCTGCGGCCAGGACACCAAGCACTTTTCTAGTGGAGCTTTCTTTTATGTATATCCAGTATGGTTTGCTGTGAGGTGTTGTGGCTCTAGGGCCTGAAGGACAATTTGCACACTGGGGAATTCAAAAAGAGTGGTAAATGACAGCTCACAGTCAAGTCTTGTCTTATTCTGTTCAGCATGCAAACATTCACATTATTCTAATGAAAATGACATTTATGATCGCAGCCTTCTGTGAACTTTCAGAAGCCAGCTGTAATAAAGTTGCTGCCTGGGTTTTCCGTAGCATCTTTAACTTTGAATTATGTAACCACATACCGGAGGCCAAAGAGAAACTAAAGTTTTCTTTTCCTTCTGAGAACTAAACATTGATACAAATATGTTATGTCACACTGATTTAAAATATGCAAAATTCCAGGAAACTGAACAAGTTTTGAAAAAAAAAAGAAAGATAGGTTCAGGGAAACATTTTATTTGCTTAAGCTTGGCAGTCTAAGTTTGCTCTTCCACAGAGATTGAGATGGTGCCCACTACAGCTTACCTGAGCACATGCTACAGTTTTTGAAATTAGCTCTTTAAAAAGATCAACATCTTCTGCCTTGGTATTCGGAAGCTGACATATCCCGCAGGTCGGTAGGATATGTTGAGGTTTTAAATCAGAGGCTCCTCCGATATTATTGAAAGGAGTGACTGGCTGCACAGCTTCCACATATGTTAACTTTTCTCAGACACGTCTACAGGACCATGTGTACGTCCGATTGTAAGCACCTGTTGATGTCACACATCAGTTAGTTGCTTTCAGATTATTTTAAGATTAAAACCAAATTCATTTTTGTCTTTCCTACTTTGTCAGTTTGATACTGGATAGCAGAGTGGCTCTTTATTTTTCAGTGAGATAGATTGATCTGCCTCTTAGACTTGGCATTGGGCTTGATCCAGAGATTATGCCCTCCATCAAGTTCCCTGTAGCTTTGTGATCAGCCAAGCAGGTTACACAGCTCACAAGTCCTCCTCAAAGGGCCATGCCCACAGTTAATAATTCCAAAGGTCTTAGGCACTGGGATACTTGATATTCTGCAAAATAAAATGGTTTAAATATATTATTTCTCATTAATTCTTACAGGAGCACCAAAATGATTTTCCCTGAATGTTGTTTTTGGTAAATATTGAGATTATAATATTTTCCCAAGTCCTGATTTTTAAGGGAAAGTTGAATAACTAGAGTTTGACCCATAGCCTTTAATTCAAAATTTTCAGAGCAAAATTTCCCTCTTCATTTAAACCGGACTCACAAATCCATATTTCTTCTTTCTTTTCTCCTAAGTTTGACGAGAATGGCTCCGTCCGAACTCAGCTGGTAGCAAGCCAAACCTCCTAAAGGAAATTACAGTGAGGATGCTAGGGGAGAGCTGACGGTTATCAGCACACAAAATGACAAGAGCATCCATCATGTCTGCTTTTAGTCCCAGGGTCTAGGGAGAGGAGAAAAGCAATAAAGCGGATAAGAGTGCGGGGCCTGCCTGATGCATCTGTAAGTGCAGTGGTTGTTAACCTCTTGCTGGAATCCTTGCCTTCCTCACACCTGTGGCCGTCATCGCATGTCTTCCTGGACCCACGGGAGGCGCACAGCCATGCTTCATCTGCAGCTCCTTTGAATTCTCTCTCCTTTTTAATTATTAATTTTTATTTTTGCGTAATAATTAAGGTCTCTTATTATCCTAGTTGGCACCCCTTTAATCATCAAATATTTTGTTTGAGGATACATTGTTGCGATTAAGTATTTTTCACTCTTTTAATATTTAAAAAAACTTTAACTATGGTAAAATACACTTATCATAAAATTTTCCATGTTAACCATTTTCAAACTGTATAGTTCGTTAGTGTTAAGCAAATTCAAACTTTTGGGCAACAGATCTCTGGAATTTTTCATTTTGCAATCAAAAACTTTATTCCTACTGAACAACAATCCCTCGTTCCCCCTTCTCTCAGCCCCTGACAATTGCCGTTCTATTTTTTGCGTCTACGAATTTGATTACTTTAGATCCCTTACATATAGTATTTGTCTAATTGTGGCTGGCTTAGTTTACTTAGCATAATGCTCTTAAAGTTCATGTTGTAGAGTATGATAGGATTTCCTTCCCTTTAAAGGTCCATTGTATGTTTAGTTACTTCCCCTTCTTGGCTGTTGTATAATGGTTAACCCTGTGATGATCATGGTCACATTCTTCAGGGTTTCTTTTGCAGAAATATGGAAATTTGTGAAGAAAATTTCAAATGTCCAGCAGCAAATGAGGACTAGAGACCGTTTAGGAGGTCCTGGAAGTTCTAGAAGTTGCTAACCTGGAATACATTATTTAGAATTTGTAGCAAAATAACTCCCTCTAGAAAGGCTACAAATGGAAAAGAGGTGGGGAGATAAGACAGAAAGTACAGTTCCAAAGTATTCTTTGCCTAACTGAAGAGGGGAAGAAAAGGCAGTTGTGGAGAAAAGAAATGCATCTGTGGGCTGCATGTTTGGGGGTGCTTCCATTAGCCCCTGCAGGATAAAGGGGACAGCAGGATGAGGCAAGAGACAAGTGGTTCCTGGGGTTCTAACAAAACCCTCTCACCTGCACCCTCGTTTCATTCCCAACTAATCACCCTGATTTTCCACAGAACTATACACCACTTTATACACCACTCCTGGAACACAAAAATTTAGTGGTCCCTTTGCCTACAGAATAAAATTCCCTATCTCTCTCCAGCATTGGGAGATCTCTCTGAGTGGCCCATGGTTTTCTGCTTGTGTCCTCACCCTGCATTTCATGGAGGCTGTGTGGGACAGGTATAGCTGTTTGACTAGGTTGACTCCGTCTCACTCTGTCACTCTGTGTAGAATGCAGTGGTGTCATAGCTCAGAGCATCCTCAAACTCCTGGGCTCAAGTGATACTCCTGCCTCAGCCTCCTGAGTCGCTGAAACTATAGGTGCCCATGACAACACCCGGCTAGTTTTTCTATTTTTAATAGAGAATCTTGCTCAGGTTAGTCTCAAACTCCTGAGATCAAGTCATCCACCAGCTCCATCCTTCCAGAGTGCTGGGATTACAGGCATGAGCCACAGACCCAGCCAGTTCGACTGGTTTTTAACCTCTAGCCTGTCAGCCTTCTAGTTGTATGGTCTTAAACTAGCTATTTAGTCTCTTGAAATCCAATTTTCTGACCTGTAAAATGGTGATGACATTACATACCTTAGTTGTAAGGATTAAATAAAATTAAATAAGATAATATTTGTTAAAAAATTTAACATTTCGAAAATAAAAACCTGTTTCCTTCTGAAATCCTCTCTCTTGTCAATCATGACTCATCTTCATCTTATTATTAAAGATTACTAACTGCCTGACTCTGTGCATTTGCTCATATCCTTCCCTTTTCATGCAAAATATCCACCTTTCCCCCCACTCATTCAAACCTTATGCTTTCCCCATGGCCCAGATCCAGTGGAAACTACTTGGAAAACTTCTGAATGATTCTTAAAGGTGATAGGCAACTTGGCCAAGAGATGCACTTACAATGCATGTCAGAGGAAATTTATTCAGCACTGAGGTCCTGATTTCTCCTCTTCAGTGCCACACAACCAACTTAACCCAGCAGAGTTTAAGATTCATTCAATTAATGGCATAGAATTATTTTGGGATTAGCTTCTGAAATTCATATTAGGATATATAAGTTCTCCCTAGTGTGTCTGAAATTTCAAACCCAAATACTTATTCTTTTTAAAGGAAAGGGGGATATTTGTGAGCAATAGAGAAGAAAAAGATACATTTTTCCCATGACTGTATTTCTTCTGCCTGAGCTAAGAGAAGCTATGCACATGGTGTAGAAGCCAGCTCTTAGAATGCACAAGCTGGATGTGGGTGTGATATTAACAGTCTCCTGCACCCTAACTTGGCTGTGGTAGTTTTCTTGTTTTTGTTGTTTGAATCTTTTATGTAGGAAAGTCATCAGGTTTATATTGATGCTCAGAATATCATCAGAGAAAACTGTGTGTCTAGCTGGAGACCTTTCCTCCCCTTTCATCAGTCACTGAACACCCATCCGCCCACCACACCCCTTCAAGTGTATCCGTCAGAAGCAGGTGTGATCGGACTTATCTTTACCCAAGGCTGTTACTCAAGAGACAGTGCTTATTTCCCCAGTGTTTCCTCATAAGGGCCAATCAGAGAAACAGTATCTGATTATTACTGGCTCAATGACTTTATCCTAATAGGAGGGAATCTTGACATTCATACATCTAGGTATACTGACAAGCATATAGTTGCCTCTGATACACCTGAGACTAGTCAAAACCTAAAGTATTGCCAGGTTTAAAATTGCCCTTAGGAGAAAGAGTTATAACAAAATTTTAGGGAAAAAATTACTTTATACACAAGTTGACACTTCCATCTTCTTTTTCTTATCTGCCCAAATGAGATAAACATCCAAAAATTTTAAAGGAATTTTCTTCATTTTTACTAAAAGTGAGAAGTGAAATGGACTTAGTGGTGGTCTTGTTTTTGTCTCTTCAGCTTTTCTGCATAACTTGGCTGACCTGTGATAACTGTTTCTGGCTCTAACCATTCTTTTATGATGAGAGGAAGTTTAGTTCTCTGGGAAGTAGATGCCCAGAAGGGTTAGAAGTGCAAAAGGTTGAAGGAGGGGTTAATAAATGAGAGGAACAGAGAAAGCCTTTAGGTTAGGATGTAGGTGTGACACCTATGAAGGAAGGGTGAGAGGGAAGGAAGGTTGGGTATGAAGAGCCCCAGACTACAGTGCAGCTCTCAGGGGTTCTCAGCCAGCTCAGTGGGAGCTCAGTACTCTGACGACCTGTGAAGGAATCTCAGACTTCACAGAAATACATAGTCACATTTGCTGCAGTTGGTTTAGGGCTGAAACTGGTAATTATTTCTTCCCTCCTTCACTAAATCCACTTCTAAATTCCTTTTACCCTCAGTTTGTACCTCTACTGATTTTACTGGCTTTCATAGTGATATGATGCAAATCTTCATGCCTAAGAGATCTGAGCTTCAAATATCCGTCACATTCGCATGCTTGGATTGTTGCAATTATTTACTTATAGTCACAACTAAGCAAGAGCAACCAAGCACGCCCAAATGAGATCTCACGCATTCCATGCATGTTCCTTCGTGCTCAGTTGTGTGGTAGCACTGCTTGTTGTTCCTATTCTTTTTACCTGGTAGTCTTTGGACACAAGGAATCCAAGTGTCGTGACCTGACAACAACCATAGCTTGTAATGAAATAGAACTCTCATTGTGCAGAGCCTAGAGTTGCAGAAAGGAATCACAAATTCCCCAGTGGATTGATCATTGGGAAATTAAACCAGCCCTTTTCCATTCCTGGTTCCTGGACCCATGTATTTTTCTTATAGAGGACATGGCACCAGATCAAGGCCTCTGATGTGTGTACTATATCTTGAAGGGTGACATTCACTGACTGCAGAGTTTTGCCTCAGGGTAGGTACTTCAATGCCTATTTCAATTAGCCATTTACAAGACCAACTGCTTCTGAATGATGCAGTTTAGAGCCCTCATATCAACTGTTCCCAGTATGACAGGTTTGATATCAGTATGATTGGCTTACTCCAACTTCTAAGTATGTCAATTCCAATTATGCATAAAGACACTGGGATGATAACCACAGAATTAATTTGTAGACTTTGTAGATATACTGCAGAAACATAATTTGGTAATATCTTCTTATATAACATACCTCCTGTATGACAATACTCTAATAGGGAAGACATAAAAAAGCTATTGAAAATTCAGGTACGGCCAGATCAGAACCTGTGTTCAGTAGCCCTCAGTATGTCTGGATCTTTCTTTTTCTTCAGTGAATATATCTGAATAAATGATTATAGTCTCCTTTGTGGAAGAAGTAAGAGAATCATTACAGTTTATGTACACTGAGTTGTTTCAGGGATCACCTTCCAAGGGACTTGATTGCCATTTTAGGCAAAGGGTTCTGTGTCTAAACTTACTTGGTTATAGGAAGAAGGTAAGGAACTTTTTATTTGGTAATGTATTAATTTCTCTTTGAGTTTTGAGAATGTTTTTTGATGAATATAGAATGCTTGGTTGGTAGTCTTTCCCCCAGTGCTTTGCATATGCCTTCCCACTGCATTCTGTTCCCCATAGTTCCTGATGAGAAATCAGATGTTAATCTCATTGATGATCTCTTTCCTATGATGAGTTGCTTCTCTCTTGTCACTTTTTATGACTTTTTTTTTGTTTTGAAATTTTGATTATTATGTGTCTACTGTAAATTGCCCTTGAGTTTATATTATTTGGCTTTTACTATACATCTTGGATGTTTAGAATACTGCTTTTGTCAAATTTGGAAAGATTTTGGTCATTTTATATTCAAATTTTTTTTTTTATCTCTTTTCTCTCACCTCTCATTCTTAGACTCCCATTATGTGTATGTTGGTTCTGTATGGCATTCTGTAGGTCTCTTAAGCTCTATTTGCTTACTTCATTAATTTGACTTTTTGTTCCTCAAGCTGAGTATGCTCAACTGAACTTTCTTTGAGTTTGCCAATCCTTTCTTCTGTCAGTTCAATTCTATGGGGTATAAATTTTTTCCTGTAGTAAATTTTTCTTTTTAGTTATTATTTTTTTAACTTAATAATTTCTATGTTTTTATATAAATTCTGATTTTATAGAAATCTGATTTTATAGAAATAGTTACATTCTCTAATTGTTGAGCTATCATTCTCAGAGGGTTTTACTCTATCATTTCTATTGAGGTTATTCAAGATTCTTCCATTTTTGCCTTTTTTTCCTGAAAGGCTGACCATTTCTCTTGCCCTTTGGCATACTGCTACTGTCAGTAAGTCTCTTTGATTACCCCTAAGATCTTGCTCACTAATATGGTATTTGAGGGCTTCTGTCTTCTGGCGATTAAGTATCCTCTCTTGCCCTCTATTGAACAATGGCTGGCACATAGTAAATCTTCAGTAACTAGTAGCTGTAATTATTAAGGCTCATCCCTTACCTCCAGAAGCTGACCTGACCTATCTATGAAATAAGTATAATATTCATATTTAGAAGAGAAATAGATATTCTTTTGGCCACCAAGTGCATAAATCTGCTTGAATCTGCATCAGTGTATTTTTCCTAATATAATGGAGGTCATGATCTTCCTTCCTGCTAAGAATATTAGATCCACTTATACCCTGGATCTCATTCCTAAGCCATCTCTCTTTCTTGATTTAGTGATTAGTGTTTTCTTACTACAAACTCTGTCTTAATGGCTCTGTGCCACCAGAATTTAAAAATGCTCAATATCTTCTCTAAACTCCACATGGCCTCTCTGTTTATTATTTAATCTTATCTACACAAGGGATTTCTACATTTCCTATGTACTTTTCCCATTTCTTCCCATTTCCATGATCTTATGCTCTAGTTTCCACTTCTCTTCTCTACCAAAACTTCTGCATAGGTCACCAAAGGCTTCCAAGTCACCAATGACTTCCAAGTCATGAAATCTAGTGGATGTTTTCCCCTGACATAGTATCTTCTCAGCAACACTAGATGTTTCTGATCACCTTCTTCTTTTAGAAACAATTTCCCCCTTGACTCTGTGACTCCCTTTTACCTATATTTATCTCTTTGTCAGCTCCTACTCACGATTACTTTGTAGGTTCATCCTTTACCAGACCATTGAATATTGGTATTCTTCAGCATTTTTCAAGGCCCTCTTTTCTTCTAAATCTATAGTCAGGTAATCTCATTATTCTCATGCCTTCAATTTCCATCTTTTATGAAGATAGCTTTTACATTTCTATCTCCATATCAGAGACCTCTTTGAACTTCAGACTCATATATTCAAATGGGTACTACATACTCTCCATTGTATATCCCAAGTGTACCTCAAATTTAGCATATCACACAAAGCATTTGATTTTCCTTATCTTTTTGTCCTTCCAGTTTTAATGTTTAAGCAACACGTGTCACAATCTATTTAAACACCTGAGAGTCTTGGAGCTACTTTTGACTTCCCTCACACTTTCATCTCCATATTCAGTACTCCAATATGACCTCTTGGATCTCTCTCTCAAATACATCCTTCTTCTTCCTGACTGCAATCATCATAGTCCAAGCCATCAACAATTGTCTCTTAAGCTATTTCTAAGAATTCTAAATTTGTCTACATTATTCATCCTTGCCTACTTTCAGGCATTCACTGCAACACGTGACATAATAATTACAAACATCAAATCTGATAATGATACTACAGAGTAAAGGTCTTCTATTATGCATAACAATAGATAATTCTGCTTTCTAATTTTTAAAGCATTTATAGTCATATGTTCTCTGTGTCTTTTTTTAGATATGACAGCTATTGGGACAAGGCCCAAGTGTGGCTCACAAATGTGTTTTCATAGCCATATTCAGATGATGCATTTGAAAGTTAGAAAGCACTTGAAAATATTTAGAAGAGCAAATGCCTGCATAAACCTATAAATAGATCTACAGATTAAACATAGTAGTTTAATAGTAGTAGTAGTAGTAGTAGTACTACTACTAGTTTAGTAGTTTAACATATAACCTAACTGCTTTCTTTATTCAATTCTTGGTATTTTTCTACAGATAGATAATAAAGATATGCCAAAGTTTTTTCCAACTTTCTAACGTTTGAAGCTACAATGTTTATTTTTTATCACTGTTATAGATTGAAATATTGCCCCCTATTATTCACTATGTTGTTATAAATTATGCGCTTTTGCCATAAAACATTGAAGTACCCTCCCACTGTGGGTACAGCTTATTTTCCTGCCACATATTGGACTTGTCCATGTGAACTTGTGTCATGTAATGAGATGTGACACAAATTGAGGACTTCAATATGCTGAAATTATTTTGCTTTTCTTTCTTGTGCTCTTGCCATTCACTATGAGAAGAACATGCTATGGTTTTTCACTTGCCCAAGGAAAAGGTAGAAATAAAATGACATAGACCAGTCTTCAACTAGTAAACTATATGCATACTCAGCTAAACCATAGCCTAAATTGAGCCATCATTATCAACCTGTGGAAATATAACGGGGGAAAAAGCAAATGCTTCTTGTTCTAAGTCACTGAATTTGAGTTTGGTTTGTCTCACAAGATTGTTACAGGAATACTTAGTAGAATGGTTATCAATTGAGAAAACAATGTTCTTATGACATTTTAATTTAGACAAATTGTTATTGGACTTTTGTACTGATTTTAGTTTTTTACATACTTACCTACCTTATAACACTTTGGGAGTTAAAGACAATCTTATTTAAAGGATGGAGTTAAAACAAATATAGGACATAAAATCAAGTCACAATAAAAATTTACTGACAGTAAGATATGAAATTGTCCTACTTCTTTTTATGACATTTCTATTTCTTTTCTCTATGCAGCTAATCGTCAGTAGTTCCTTTTCACCCTCTGCAGTGGCAGTCTGAAGTTACTAGAGGAACAGAGAAAGTTAGAACTCTATATTGACACAAATTCTCAAAGGGCTTTTCAGGTCTGATAAAATCTGATCCTCTAATTAATTATCATCCCTGTGAAACACCAATACCAGATTAGAGAATAACATTGCAAATTTCTTTTCTATTTATGCTTGTTGGATAGGAATTATATCACCCCTAAGGTCTGATTTACAATTATTTGCCAAACTCCACTTTACCTTTTGGAGACACTTGGGCATATTTCTCAATTGAACTACTAGCTGAAAATTAAGTACTAGGACTTAGGAATTATAAAACTTTAACTGTGTTAAGAAGAAAAGATGTAGAAATATGTATCTCTTTTTTTAGTAAAAATTTTTTTATCAGATTATTTTTTGCTTTTATTGAAGTCTTGCTTTTTTCTCTATTTTATAGAAGCTTTTTTAGCTGGAAAGTATTTATTACATTAAAACCCATAGAAAGTATTCAAAAAGAACTTTGTTACTCTACATAATAGACTAGAAATTGCAATCATCTATAATGACGCAAAATGGAGGGAATTGGGTGGATTTGGGAGAAGGTTTGGAGGGATACTCTTAATTTCTATATTTTTAGCATTTCTAGTTTTGAATCATATAAATATATTCCTTCTTTTAAAAGTATGTGCCATTTAAGGTAATGTTTATGACTTCGGTTAGATACTAACTTCAGTATCCCAGAAAGACTTTTATCTTTGCATGAATTACATAATTCTATATGCTTAGCATAACAGCAAGCACATTATGACACTTAATAAATGTTGCATGAAGTAATAATTTTTAGGTGAGGTGAAATCTTCCCCCTCTTCTACACTTGATGTGTATCTGTTCTGACTTTGCTGCTTATTACTTCATTTAAGGTGATGGTACAATTAACAGATAAGTGCTATGCCACTATTTTTGGGATGAGAACTAGGATGAAAATAGAGGGTTTGTATACTTAATTTAATTCAAAAAGTTACTAGCATGTTACTATTTTCATAAAGAGGAGAAATGAAAATATAAATCATCCTGGAACTCTACATTCAGTGAAATTTTTCACATTATTGTTAAACAGCTTATTTCATGGTAGCTGAGATCATCTCGCTTTGTATCCATTTTTAACATTTTGTATAATCAAGCTTTGAGAAGGCCCAATTTCAGAAAACAGCCCAAAATGGAAAGAAACATAAGTCTTTAATTTGGTTCCCAGTTCTAGCGTTTTAAGACTGTTTTTAATGTCCAGCTTTAAAACATGGGGCCAGGTCAGGAGGGTTGGGGGATAGTTGTTTCTGGAAGGGTATAATGAGAATTAATAAACTACTATGTACAAGGTATAGAAATAGAATTAATTGCTGTTGATTAACAATATATATATATATTTCTGCCTCTGGCATCCTACCTTTCATTTCCCATGTTCTTGAGGGCCCCTTTCTCTCATCCTTATCCAATTAATTCTGTTATTACATTGAAGATCCGCTTGCATGAGATTTATTTTTTAATGACTTAGAAGATTAATTTGGAAGAACAGAGTATATTACTTTTCCTGTTGAATAGGTAGAAAATAAGGTCAGCAATGGAAGTCTTAGCTGGCTTAGTTCTGCGCCCTGTGAACTTAGGGCTCACAGTCTTGTTTACTGCTCTGGAGAGGAATGAGGCCCACATCTGGAGTATCTACTCAGCCAAGGTGAGAGAGCAACTTGAAGTATGCCTGCCTTTGCCATTGCACTGGTCTTCTTTCCTCAGGCACTCAGTTACTAAAACTACAGAATTGGAAGTGAGTTTTCAATTTTAGAATCTATCTGAGTGTAGCTTCATGAGAAGGAAGATCTGTGATGCTCTGGGGGAATCTTTCTAAAATCCATTGAGATTTTACTATCATGATGTTCAGACATAGCCCCAGAGCATTTTTCAGGGAGGTAGCAGAAGAGACAGACTCTAGTGGGAATTTATTGCTGTCCTTGAAATTTCTCCCTTTGATCATCACTAACCCAGGTCTGGAAATCCACTTATGGAAATCCACTTGTCAATAAGATTGATGATAATATCAATGACCACATTGATATTAATGTGGGCAATAATATTAGCTATAACTAGGGCAACATTATAGCCCAGAGCAGTGTTTTAGCCAGCTTGGGCTTCCACAACAAAATATCATAAACTGGATGGCATAAAGAACAAACATTTATTTCTTACAATTCTGGAAGATGAGATGCCCAAGTGCAAGATCAGGGTGCTATCGTGGTCAGTTTCTAGTGTGAACCTTCTTCCAGGTTGAGGCTTACTTGCTTCTTCTTGTATTCTCGTATAGCTGAAATAGCTCTCTAGCCTTTTCTAATAAGGCACTAACACCATTTGTGAGGCCCCCATTCTCGTGACCTAATTACCTCTGTAGGGTCCCACATTCAAATTGCATCACAAGTGCTTAAGATTTCAACATATGATTTTTTTGGGGTGGGGAAAAAAATCCAGTGCCATTTTCCTTGATTATAGTGATAAGGTTTATTCTATTAAGGACATTGTGGCATAAAATATCCGAAAATGTTTTTCATTTTATTTTCAACATGACATTATTAGCCAACTTCTTTGATTTACATGGAACTAGGTTTTGTGCGAAACAACTGAAAAAGTTGTAATTCTTCTCCTTAAAATACATAATTTAATGATAGAAAAATGCATAGATAAATTTAATGGCATATAGGAAATGGTCTTTAAAGCCTTCCCTGCTACTCTTGAAACTAATCTATTTACCAACACAGATATTCAGAAAGCCATGACAAGTAACTTCATACATTGATTCATTTAGCAAGTATTAAGTGAACATCTATTACATGGCAGCATTATTTGAGATGTTGGGTATATAGTGGAGATTAAAGAAGACAAAGTTCTTTGCTGTTAAGTGTGACAGGTAAATGACAAGCAAATGTAAAATAGATTTACAATATACGTTATGAAGAAAAATACAGCAGGGAAAGGGTGGTGCACAATGAAGGGAAGGGGGTGATTGTGGATGGGGTGGTCATGGCAGTCCTCTCTGATGCCACTTAAACCTGCAGCTGAAGGAAGTGAGGAAACAGGGTAGGCAAAATCTGATGGGAGAAAGCAGGGATTGAGCGGGGAAGAGTCTAGCATTTTGCAACAATAGTAAAAATACCAATCTGGGAGCCGTGATCCGAGGAGCAAAGGAAGGAGAACAGGGAGGGGAAATCAGAGAAATAGAAGCCAACTCAAGTAGGGCTTGGAGACGAGGTAAGCATTTTGAATTTTATTCAACTTGTGATGATGAGCTTTGCAGAGTTGAAAGTGATACACTTAGAACCAATTAATATTTTCAAAGGATGACTGTGGCTGAAGAGGGTAGCAGAGGCATCTGGAGGAAGCTGTTGACATTATCAGGGTAACAGGTGGTGGTGGCTCAGATTAGCATTTCACTACTGACAGTAGAGGCTGAACAATTCTGTGTTGCAGGAGGCTGCTCTGTTCATTGCAGGGTGTTTGGTGGTATCACTGGTGTCCTTACTTCTAGATGACAGCAGCATGCCTGCAATTATGACAGAAAAAAATGTAATTGCCAAATATCTCTTAGAAATGAAAATCACTTCTGGTGAGAACTAGTGACTTTTACTGAGATTGCAGCAGTGGAGGCTGAGGGTGGCACAGAGACAGAGCTAACTGTGTGTGTCGGTCATTTGCACGTGGAGCATGGCAGGCAGAGAGAAGACAAGGAGGACTACATGGTCTCTTGGCTGAGGAAACTCCCTGCAGCTGAGGGAAACACTGATCTGGTTGCTGCAGGCTGTCTGCTGATATTCAGGCAGCAAGTTCTTCCCTGAGGAGGAATCTAGGCCGCACATCCTCATGTCCATCTCAACCACTATCTGCAGGACTCAACCGGCTACCTCTCATGGCCTCTATCTGTTTCGTATTTCCAGCGCTCTGGCCCCTATCACTACCTCTCCCCATCTTTTCCCTTCTGTGACTTATTTATGTAGTTGTATATGTAATATATGGTAAAGCAAATTAGAATCCAAAAATTAGAATCTCATGCTCATTCTCAGGCACTTTGATATTTTTGCTTTGGTTCACGGTACAAGATCCGAAAGCAAGAAATATTTTGCCTCTGCATTCCTTCCTCATGTTCTAAGTCATTAGCCAGGCCCATATGCTAGGGGACAAGATCAGATACAATTTGAGATTGTGCAGAGAAGAAAAATTACAATGCAGATTTTACTAGATCAAGGATTAAGCTTTTCAGGTACTTTCAATAAAGTGAAAAACATACACCAAGATAAAAATATGCATGACATATTCAGTTGGGAGTTGGGATTAATAAGGAACAGTGATAGCCTTAGATTTGTGATTGGAAAGAATAAGAGATTAGTCTGACATAGGATTGGCTTGTGAATGGCCTTGGATCCTGAGATAAAGAATTTAAACTATACAGAATCAGGGAAGGGATCTGCAATTCGGGTTGAAATTTCTTTTCTTTTAAATTTTTATTGACTTTATTATTAAATCATAGCTGTGTATAATAGTGCAATCAAGGGGTACAATGTGCTGGTTTCATATACAATCTTAACTATTTTTATCAAACTGATTAACATAGCCTTCCTGGCATTTTCTCAGTTATTATATGAAGACATTTGTATTCTGCATTTAGTAAGGTTCGCC